>JBBPMP010000291.1:0-28540 GCA_038090395.1 Boletales sp. KT-2023a | reverse complement strand
AGTACTTGACCGTAATCGAGCAGCGATAACTCCCAAATGATCTAAAGCGATAGCCTTTGCGGCGTTAGTATCTATTTGAACGCTCGTTTTTACATCATCTAATGATGCGACCTGGGGAAAAACACTTCAATCCCACGGCAAGCTGTCCAAGACCAACCATACCATGAATTTACAAATCACACTCAGGATCAAACTTGCTGCAGGCCATTCCGGCCAATATAAGACAACCAGGAGGTCAGAAATCAGGTTATCGAGGATGATTCGATACTCGGCCTCGTTCGAGTTCTTCGTGAGTTTCCCCTTACCCGACCTAGAACACGTCAAGGTATGCAAGCGGGTACCGGATGGCACCTACCTCTGAGTTAAAAAGAGAACAATTGTCTTTGCTGCATTGGTGGCTGATTCCAGGCCTGACATATACAGTTGCATCTCCTGGTATCATAAGGCAAACAAAACATGCGTGTCCCATCATGCGCACCTCTACATCTTGTTCATCAAAAACCACGCTTTTGTTTTTCTCTGTCGAGTTATCTTGATTCCGCAACGCACGATTTTGACGAGTCTTGGATATCCTCCGCGCCGCTATCCGGACATCGCGTGCTGAGGTCTGTACGAGTTGAAGGAGAAGAGCGGACACCGTACGTATCGAACGGCCATCGCGTAGGCTGCGGCGAGGTTACTAACCGTGGGACGAGATTCCAATAAAAATAAAACAAACCGGAACTGCCCAGCTTTCTTGTGGCTGTTGGAAAGTTTGATCAGTGACGACAAAATCTCTTCAATGATCCACGACCGCTGTTCTTCGTGGTTTGCAAAAACCTTGAAGGGGTTAGATCATCCATATCCCGGCACCAACGAGATACCTACACTTCGAATAATCGAAAGGGCGTCGAGGCGAAGACCTCTCATGGCACTGTTTCCCAATGTGCTCAACACGACATTCTCTCGTTTACCCTTGGTGTCACTCTCAGCAGATTCGACGACAAAAAATGGTCCTATGGCGATATAAACTGCTTGGATAATGATCGCGTCAGACATGCTAATCCCATCTGCGGAAAACAGGGAGTTGATACGAGGAAGGGCAGCGGCAAGGGCCTGGAAGAGCTCGGTCAACAGCTTTCGTAACTCCCCACATCCGGAATGGGTGTAGCGAAGGAGACAGGTAAGTTGAGGAGAGGCTGCCCCATTGACCGTCGTGCCCTCAACGAAAGGATAGACTACCATGGTGAGCTGATTTTTAACCGCGCTTAGGCAAGTTGTGATCAACTCTTCCGAGTAGAGCTGCATTGGGACTAAGTAAACCGTACAAGGCCGTCTGCAAGAGCCGACGAACCTGCTTTGTAAGACTCTCACCACTCAAGAGTGCCATACAACATTCCGCTGCAAGAATGCTGTCCCGAGACACTTCCAATTGGGTGGCCAGCTCATGCACATCAGAATCTGTGAGTTGCTGGGAATGCGATTCGTGTACTATGGAACCGTCATGTCCCTGCACATCTGTTCCGTCCGGGGCCGCCTTTTGACCTTTTTTTGACTTGGTTGGTGACGAGGGTACAGGAGGAAGATGGGTAGATGTCTGTAGAGGGTCCAAATCCTCCCCTGCCTTGATTGAGCGCTCCAGCATTTTCAATACCCTCGACAAAATGGGGGTCCCGATATCTCCAAGGGTGTCTCGCGTCTTTGACCCAGCGCCAGTATTGGAAATACCCTCACGCGTCGGACGTCTCGACCTCTTGGACGGCCGAGCTAGTTGACTAATGTATTTCGTCAGTTTCCTCACGATGATTGGGTGAAGATTCGGATTGTTGCAGTCGACAGTAAGAGGCGAAAAATATTCCTTTGGGAGATCAGCAGGTTCGATATCAGCTGCGAGAGAGTCTTCGGCCTCGAGTATATCCTCAATCAGGGAGTTGAGTTTCTCCAGGGGGGCTGTGATATATACCAAGTCAATGGTGCTGGACTCGAAGAATACGATTGATCTTACCCCGCTCGCCTCTGTCTGCAGCGCGCCGAGCGGAGGACTTGATTGCGGGGGTATCATGTTCTAGATAATCACCGTCCTCGTCAGCGGATTCGCCGGCAGAAGCTGCATCGCCAGAGTGTCTGGAAGATTTCGATGGTGATTTCCAAGTGGACATCGGAACGTTTACGTATGCCAGGACTTTGCGAGATGATTTTGATGACTTTTGTGATGGGGTCGCACTCGCGGACCTCCTGGTGGGAGGCAAATTGATGGGATTGGCTGCGTGTATGCGCTTTTGAGAAGGGGTGATCAGCTCATCTGGCAATTTACGCTTCCTCGGTGTTACGGAAAGTTGAGGAGCGACGGGGGTTGGTGATCTCGGAGGGGGTGGGTCCACTTTTGTGGGTGAATGAGTAGGCGAACTTGTCGGCTGGATGGGCTTCGAATCCAACAGCTGGGCGGAACGACTGAGGAAATCCTTGAAGAAGGGACCCGATTCCTCTGGCTTGTAGACACGCTGCTGTGATTTGGAGTGGTTGGGATGGCCGAGAGCGAACGCGAGCGAGGAGGAAGATGAACGAATGCCGGGCGGGGGCGGTGTCGGATATGCCGACGTTGGATTGAACCGCTGGAGAACGGAGTTGGCTATCGCTGGAGAGTTGTAGGTCGAGTCAGAAGGTGCGAGGGTCCAACCAGAGGGGCCAGAGAAGCCATACTGGTTGACGCTGCGACGACGGTAAGCAGGTGAGGCAGACCAGACAGATGATTACGCACGGGATGCCATACGAGAGGTAGCGAACGGAGTCGTCCCTGGTTGTCTGCCAGTACTGGGAGTGCTGAGCAGGAGTAGAAGGGTCGGAGAGATACGCAAGTTCCCGCGAGTACTCGGAAAAAGGAGAGCTCGAGGACGGATACGTCTGATAGGAGACGGCAGAGTAAGTCGCGTGCATGTACGTCGGCGGCGGGGCGGGGGTCGACAGATTGCTGATGTGCCTCGTCACTGTTGGCGGTGGTCAACGCGGACTGCGTAGGAGACGAACGGCCATACCATGCGCAGAAGGCGTTGCGGACGCGGGTGGGTAAGCAGCGAAGAGTCTGTGGGCGTCGTATGCGGCGTCGGGTGGTCCGTGCGGATGCGAGTGCGGGTGCGGGTGCGGGTGCGTGCCACTGCGGTTCATGGCGGGATCGGACGGGCGCATCCCCGGCGAATTCGCGTACCAGTTCGACTGTCCGTTCATACCATGCGTAGTATGCACTCGCCAACTTGGCTTGCCCGATTACAGTCACACGTACGGTCACAGTCACACTTGGTGTAGCAAGTACTATGCCGTCCTCCTCCTCTTCGCTGTGCCCTCCTCGACCTCGGCTTGGCGCTTGTGTTTGATCCCAGCCAATCTCATGACGTCCTTTCTCTTCTCCTTCTCCTTGTCCCTCTTCACTGTCTCATCTTTCGCGACCTTCTTTCGATGCACCTCTTTCCGCTCGTTCTGTTTCTCCTTCCGTCTCGCAACCTGATCCTTCCGCAGAGCTTTTATCTGTTGCAACAACGCTACAGCCTTCTTCTCCTCCGGTTCCATCACCACAGCCCGCTGTTGCATGTATGTCTGCTTGCTCTGGGCTTTCATCGCCCTCGGTTTCGACGCGTACGGTAGCGAACCTTGCAGTCTTTTCGGTACCTTGAGTGGATTGAATCGTCGTGGCGTACGCTCGATAGGTTTGTAGTGCGAATTGATGTTCAACGGCGTTTTGATACCGTCTTCGCGCCGCACTCGACCCGTGAGCCGCATCCCCTCCCAACGCGCCTTGTCCGACAGCAACAGTGATGTCACCGGGTTATAAAACTCGCGAGGCTGTATCGAGTACCAACACCGCAGAAATATTATGTCTGACACCCCTGTCAGTTCCGTCCCATCGGCCTTGAGGACGACACCTCACCGCTCATCAGTACTTTGTCCTCAAATGTCGCTCGGAACGCCCCCTCGGGCTTCGAGAGCGCTTTTTTCACCTGCCCCCGAATGCCCGAAACAGTCCGAATGGTCGCGCCTTCAAACTTGGCGACTTCCAGCGCACTCGTAAACATGTCCTTTACGAACGCCGTGTTTTTGAATATCTTGAAGGGCATTCCAGTCAGCTTGAGCTTCTTCACTATTTTGCTCGAGCGATCAACATCGAGAACGACTCCCGAGGCCGATATTCTGAACCCAGCGCTATTCCCATCCAGGGAATTAAAAGCGCAGAAACCACTGTTTGGCAGAGCAACGGGACCATAAAACGTCGCGTAACAGTGCATGTGTTCTGGTGTATACTTGAGCATGCGCATACGGATAGAATGATCGTCGAGGGAGTATATCGGGATCGTCTGGAAACGTCGCCATCCCAACGAGAATATCAACGGATCATTGGTTTTCAGAGTCTTCGCGAACCAACGGTGTCGCTTTATGCGTACTTGAAGATACCCAAAGCGCTCCTCCGCAGGCAACAGGCCCCCTACAATGATAGGATAATGAGGGTCAAAGTTCTCAATCATCTCGCACGGAACGGAGGAAATTTCTATGCGGACATAAGTTCCCGGTCGGTAACCCTCCACAAGCGTACGCATTTCGCCCTCGACACCCTCGAACTCTGCCCGATTAAGCTCGAGTTGCCGGTTCAGTTCATCTTTCTTCATGTCATAAAAGTCCATTTTATCCGCCTCTGGGTCATCGTATTGTTCGTCAAACTTGCGTTTGAGTGCCTCCTTTTTAGCAGCGAGCATCGCAGCACCGGTTGCTTCGGGTTCCTCAAGCTTCTCGTCCTCCACGCCGTCCTCGATCTGTTCTTCTGTGTCAACAGCAACAGAATCATTTCCAGTGATGAAAAGAGAACGTATGGAATCGAGGTTTGCCTCGTCTTCCCACTCTTGCAAATCCTCGGGCAGCAAGGGCTCCTTTGTCATGTCAACATCGTCGTACAACTCGGGTACCGCTTTGGGCTGGAAGAATTCGTTGTTCCCCTCAAGCTCAGAGTCACTGTCCGCGAAGGCGAGACTCCTGTCTTCTTCGCCGGAAGGTTCCTTCAAGGGTCTTGAGGCGTTCCGGCGCGCAGTTCGCCCGCTCCTGCCACTCAAAGACATCAAGGTATCGTCCTCATTCGAGTATGGGTCATCGCCATCGTCCGAATCCACCTTCCCAGGCTCGTTCTCATCCTCTGAGTCCTCATCCGACCAACTACCGTTCTCCTCCTCCTCCTCCTCCCCGTCTGTGTTGCTTGCATCCCGGAGATGCAGTGTTGCATCGACATTCAAGTGTTTAGACGAAGATCCTAGTAGTCTGATACTACTTCGAGAGATGGCGTCCCCGAGGGTAGCGTCGACGTCCTGGAGATCCATCACCATTTGTTCTCCTTCGCCTTGAGGCACTGATCGAGTTACTGTAGAAATGGTGTCAATCAGCGGCACCACATTGCAAACAGCTTACCGTCCGCTGGCCCGCGAGTAAAGTTACCGGGGACATTGATCCAGACCGAATCCTTGTCATATATGACACCTCCGACGTCGCTCATGGGGGCGTGCACGAGCAGCTTCTTTTTTTCGCTCATTTTCCTCCGTTTCTCTGAATCTGCATCAGGGATGGGACAGGGATCTCCTAGTACAGTGATAGACGATATGTCGAGGTCCCCGACGCCGGGTATATGAACTTTGGTACCTTGGCGGAGGTTGGTACCCCGCAAGTAACCGTACAAGGTGACCGTGCGATCACATTTGCCTTTTGACGCGCGGACCGTTTCGCGAGACGTGAGATCTTCAATACGATCTGCCAAAAGATATGGATGACTATTTCGGAACACGAGGGGACGAAACTTCATCACGCCAATGAAACGGGAGAGGTTGAGAATTTCGCTGTCGGGATACCGACCGTTGAGAACGCCAGAAAGATAGAACAGTTTGGCACCCTGGTAGATTTCAACCCAGAACCGTTTTTTAAGCATCTTTTTGATGTCCTTAACGGTGGATTGTTTTTTAATGAGATCGAGATGAGAGAGGATGCCGATGACTTTTGGAAAGCCGTGAGATTGCAATATGTTGAGAAACTCGAAAATCTCCTGTACACAACGTCATGAAGGGGAAAATAGCCGATATACAGAGAGCGGACCATTTCGAAGCCAAACGAGGCATCGATCATGAGGAGCACCAGGTCGGCGACCTTGCCCAAGTCGATCATGGAGTTGAGGTCATTGTTGCACTCCACGAATGTCAGTCGACGCTTCTTGCCACCAACGACGGTGATCGGACCTTTGGGTTCCTGCAGAGTTTGTTTCGAGTACCGGCGAACGAGGCTTTTGAGAAGGGTAGTCTTTCCTACCCCTGGGGGTCCTACGATTGCAACGATGACGGGCGGTGGCAAATCGTCCGGGGTCCTGTCAACGAGGGGTACGTGTAGGCGCGTTTGTTCGCGCTCTACATTCCTGCGGCCCTCTCTCTCGGCGCGGCGGCCAGACTTGGGCGCAAATGCCTAGACGTGGTGGAGTTATAAGATCAGAATTTACGACGAATATGACGCACTTTTTCGTTGAAACCAGATGACTGTTTTCCCTTGCGCTTCTTGTCTGCCTTGGATCCAGACTGGGCGGGCCTGTGGGCCTTGTGTGTCTGTTCTTCCATGCTCGACCGTGCAAGTATCGAGTCCGAAAAATCTGGCAAGTGACCCCCCATGGAGAGGTCGATAACGGTCACGTGACTGACGCGTTCACTTTGTTTGCCTCGTCCGACATTTCGACTGCTCGCTGTCCTTTTCGTCTCGTCCGTTTTCTTTTCTTTTTTTTTTCGTTCTTGTTTCTTTTATTGGCGATGGCTAGAAAGTCGTCTACATCTTCCTCACGCCGTGATTTTAGCATTCCCGGCGATGAGCTCGAACACCATCGCATACAACTCGAACATAACCTTCAAAACACTGATCTATCGCTCCATCTCTCTTCCGTGCCCGACGACGACGACGCCGGCGACAACGACTCGCTCGAGTATCCTAGACACGATTCTGCACCGGAACACTTTCATGCATTCGCTTCGTTCGATCGGCACTCTCACGAAAACATGGATCTCGACGCTAGCCATGTTCGCGCGTGGTCTATCCACGATGATGAGGGCATCGCCCCGTATGATGTGCGGACCATGTCCACGGCCGCGCATCATGCGAGTGCCGTCACCGTCACTGCAGGGTTGGTCCGTGGGGGAAGAAGAGAACCGAGCGTCAGCGGTGCGGAATATGATCCTGATCGCCCCCTCCAAGACATCATTGCTGGTACGGGATGTCAACCTTATTTTCTCCATAAATGTTGATTTGGCTGCTTCTCAGCCTGCCATGTAGGTTCCGAGGTAGATGATGCAGATAAATCGCAGAATGTCCCGCGTCCGAAATTATCCGAGACGCTTCAGCGTGTTGGCTTCTCTCCTCGACGTCCCCGTGGTGGCCACTCTCGAGCTCACGGAGAGTCGACACAACGAACCACAGACGCAAATACCTCCCGGCGGAATATGACCCCCCGGGCACGCAAAGCCACCGTCTCTTTTGACACCACTGCCACCCCCATTCGAAGACACGTCTCTCAGCCTGCCATTGTCCAACCCCAGGTCCACATTCAACCTCCGACCCCTTCCACATCCGGTTCTCGATTTACCAAGATGGCGCGGGGGCTGACTCGTGATGTTCGGCAAGCCCAAGAACAGTCGCAAGATGAAAAAGCGACTACTGCGAACAGGCAACGTTCGTCCATCAAGGATGGGCCAAATCGGAACGGTGTCGATATTGCGGCTGACCCTAACTATGAAAACCGCGCGACGAAAAAGCCGAATCGCAGTCGGCTGCATCTCCCCGATGTCACCGGGTTAACCAGTGCTGTCGTTTCTCCCGCAAAGGCGAATTTAGAACGGTACAGCGTTCGTGGTCCGAGTTCCAAAGAGGTCGAAGGTGATTTGACCCATTCACTATTGCGTGAAGGAAAATTAATTGCACCACGGAAAGCCCGTCTCGTGGCATCTCTCAACACACTTCACACTAGGCTGAATCATTTGGAAACAGAAAATAGTATTGCACGACGTCGTGTCCGAGAACTGGAGTACGAGCTTGAAGAGTGTAAACGCGATGTCGCTAGAGAGCGCACGCGAATTATGGACTCTCAGGAGATAGACGTCAGCGCTGCTCGCGTCGCCGTGCCGTCCACTTCGCGGGCCAAGGGAAAGGAAAAAAGAGAAAAATCCATGGACCAGCACACATCCAAATATTTTGAGGTGGTTCAGGAAAAGAAAGGTGATGATGACTCTAAATCGCCTGAAAACTCGTTTGCTGATGGTTCGCAGCATTGGAAGCACTTGTGACAACTTTGAGGTCCCACCTCGGCCGCGTGACATCTGACTTGTCCTCCCAACAACAGTTGCTTGAGGAACTCCATCGCCTCCGAGAATCGGACGTACTTTCCTTGGAAGAGAAGGCCCAGGAAATCAATCAGCTCAGAACAGAAGTGGAAAGACTCGCGGGTGAAATTGAGGTCCTGCGAGGCGTTGTCGAGGAGGGACTCCATGAACGGCGTCAAGGTCGCGATGCAACTGTGGATGAGCCGACCGAACATTCCGTAGATGTCCCCTATCAAGCACCTCTCCCAGTTGCTGAATTGCCCAAACCTTCCGCCAGACGTTTTGTCGATGACGCGGAGCTTGACCGGATATCGGAAGATCTTGACGAACGTCGCTCAGAGCGCGCCTCAAATTCATCGGTCCAAAGTGCACCCTCGCCTATCATTCCCGTAGAAGACATCCCCCGCCCGTCCCAACGGGCTCGGAAACAGCCCGACGACGGCGTAGAATCCAATCCTCCGTTCCCTAAAATCAGCTCAGAGCGCATGGAGCGGTTGTTTTTCTCTGCACCCCATCATAATGCGACTGCATGTCGCATGTGCAAAGGAGGTCACCATCACTATCACCATCATCGTGGCAATGGCGCTCGCAGAGACGACCATGATCTCGAAGTTGAGCGTGACCACGAAGACAGGGATGAAGGGTTCGACGAGGGCGCTGAAGCACAGAATCGGCCCGGTCAACCATGTGAGGCGGGCCGTGGGATTGGACATGCGTATACGCTCGAAGAAATCCTCGAGAAAATGGACCGGAATGGAGGAACGCTGAGACCGGGCGATATGCCGCCTCAAACGGTGCTTGCTCGGGTGATCAATGAACTCGAAGACGAGTTTACCCACTTTAGGGAGTAAGTCTGACATCCGTGTTTAACGCCCTGACTGATGTCGTTTTTGGTGCAAGAATATACGGTAACCTTGCTGAGGAGTACAAGTTGTTGGATTGTGCCACCCAAGTGACGAAACGTCACGTCGTGGGGGATCGATTGCGCGATGTGATAGAGGTTTTGGAACGCAAGGTAAATGTTCACCTTTTTGATGGTACTCCCGATGCTGATGGTTTCGTAGGGTAATCAGATCGCATCATTATATGATCTACTAGTTTTCAGAGACAAATTACTTGAGTAACGTAGCTTTATTACATGCATAGTATAGTGAACCCCTGTTTTGACTAGCAGTGAATGAGCCCACCATGATTTCAATATCGCTTCAAGTTTTGCCAGGTTACCATGTCTTGCAATCCTTCATTCAACTTCGTGATGGATGGGAATGAAGCACTGATGTTGACCTTGCCAACATGAGCCTTGCCGAAGGAACTGATGTTACTGCACAATAAGTGGAACGAGCCACAGTGTGACAATCTACGTACAACATCTACGATCTATTGTGGGTAAGATTTCCATGCATATAATATAATTGAGCTATATGTCATCTATGGCTGCACGACGGTACCGTCAATGAAAGCGACCGGTCCCTTTGGCACTTCGGGGCCGATCACCTGCTGGATTTGGCTGTCCAAGCACGGCTCGTCTTCAAAGACCCATTTCAGCCTGCCGCCATACGGCTCCGGTAAGTCTTGTTCGTTGATCAGTTCGCGAAGGGCATCCCCAGGATTTTTTCCTAGAACGTGGATCTTTTGACGAGTGCCTTCGTCAAACCAACCCTAGCCCCGCGCATTCAGAGGAGAGCGTCACGCCTCACACCGTCTTTGGATGGCGTACCTTGATCCAATTCCACACGGTCGGAAAAAAGGACGGCGAGTTGACGATCGCGATGGTGTTCAGCGTCTCCGGGTAATTGGCGGTGGCCATCGTGGACGCTTGCTGGAGGTGGTTCCGGAGGGACCACATAGCGGTCAGCGAGACGTCGCTGAGATCGATGATGGTGACCACCGACGAGATCGGCGCCGGTGGGTCGTGCGGGACGTAGTCGCACAGCGGCAACACGAAGCGCGTCATGGCTTCATAGAGCGCCACGCTGGGGGGTGAAAACGGCCGCGTTTCAGTGCTGCTTCCGTACCGACCTTTACAAGGCACGTACATACGCTGATACCGTCGCTCGGCCGGCACCGCGTCCAGCTCGCGGCGAAGCGTGCTGTCGAGGGAAGCCAGTCGGTAGACGTATAACGGCACACCTTGCTGGTAGGGGCACGTCACGATAAGGCGATCGAATTGGAGAGCAAGCGCGTCCGTACTTTGTTTCGGCGTCCCGTCCAGCGCGGGTAGAATCTCCGGGTTGACTCCATCTCGGCCGTGTCACATGTCTGGAAGAGTGCGTCGACGTTGTGTTGCTTCCGCCACGCCTCTGCACGGGCGAACTGCTTCTCTGCCTTGTCGAGTTCGAAGCGGCGCGCGCGCAGAAAGCGCCTTGGTTTGTGGGATAATAAGGACGGAAGGCGGTAGCGACGCTTGGCAGAGACGTACGTGAGAGTCAGGTCATCATGACTGGCGCGTTCTGTGTCGCTCGCGGGTCGGTAGAGACCTGCCTGGACGAGGTTGGCCTTGAATACTTGGAGCAGCCCGGCATGCTCGCTGACAACCGTCTGGGTTCTTCGAGGTGTGTTATTGACAACGTCCTTATCGTCCACCGGCTCAACAGCGGGCTCTGATGTGACAGGTGTTGGGATGACTTCGGATTGAGCAGCCATACCCTGGATCGATATCGATATCTAATGCGAGAATTGGAATCGGCGGCTAATTAGTGCCGCCAGCACGGAAATCTCCCACTCTTAGATTGCACAGGTCTGGAGTCCAGATTACTGTACATCACAACAGCAGGATATCTCCGAAACGTCCGGGACCCTACGAAGGCAAAGGGTTCACCCTTTTGTGCATCGACTCGAATAGCTGCCTCTCCTCTTTATCCATGAACAACATCACCGTTCCGAACCTTTGAACCCTGGTAAAGGCTAAAAGGTAATCTCGAACGAGATCTATCGTGGTTGGAGTTGCATCCTGCTCGAGGACGACCTGAAGCGTGTGCAAGATGGATTTGAGCAACTCTGGGTCCAATGAGACTTGGAATAATGTTGGGATGGAAGATGAGGGGATAGTCTGATCACAGCAAGATAAGCCTCTCAAAGATGATGCTACAACGACGGCTTACACAAAGGAGACTCCATTTGTCCGTGTCAGATTGCAATGAATCCCATGATTTTGTAAATTGAACGAGCGTCGTTGGCGGCTTGGAGGGTCGCGATGTGTTTGTGTTGCCTGCGGGTGATCGCAAGGTAGATTTCTGTGTCGAAGCAGTTTCGCTCGGTGTTCGGGTGATGATAGTGTGATTCCCTGTATGACGGAATATTCCACCCGATACCTTGGCTGATGTGGACTCTTCGCGTGCCTGTTTGGCGTCCGCAAATGTCTGCGATTCAGGTGGAGGCGCTTGTGGTGTTGTACTACTTGGTTTGCTTTCGTGCTTCAGTGGACGCGACGCGACAGGCTGAAGTAGATCCTCGTTTTTGATCTCTGGGCGTGTTCTCTCAGATGGACGCGAATCTTCGACAATCTCGATGGGCACTCGACGTCGTTTTGGAGTGGCTTCGGGGGCGTCAGTTACCTACAGATGAGAATACAGATCCTCAGCATCACGAAGACGGTGCAGAGCTTACGCCGTGTCTGGAACGCTGTTTCAATTTCTGTTGGCTTGACAGCTTCTCAAGCTCTAGTAGCTCGTTCTTTACCGACTCGTTCGCAGGTTCAAGCGCAAGGGCCTTGTCGAGGTCTGTCGACGGATGAGCAATTGTCAATGGGGTTTGATATCGTTCCATGCCTGCCTGGGCGCCATCCGAGTTTCCGAGAGCCCTCCGAGCTTGTGCCCTTCTGAAGAGTGCTTTGACGTTATTGGAGCTCAACGCCAAAACCTTGATGCAATCCCTCTCCGCGTCCTCGTTTCTAGCGGTAAATGAGCTCTCGTGAAATAGTACAGCGCATAATGTGCACTACGGACGTACTTGCCTAGTTTGAGATATGCCGCCGCCCGGTTGAGAAAAAAGGTATGGTCGCTACTGTTGGCAAGGATTGCTTCGGTGTAGTGCCCGATGGCGGTGGGGTAGTCGCCAGACTTGAACGCCGCGTTTCCCTCGTCGACCGTCAAATCACTACGGGCCGTCTCTGATGTCGCACAAGGCTCACCTTGTCTTTCGCCAATCGCGCCTTTTCTGACGCCATTCGTGTTTGATGGTGGCAGTCGGCTTCTGAAGGGTTTTCATCACAAGACTCACAGCTAATACGGTATGTAACTGATCAGACTCGGATCACCTTGGTGTCGCTCATTTGCTTCCACTTTCACTACTACGCCAGACGAGAGGCGGATCGAAACGGAACGCGCATGGAGTCCGGCTATTCACGCGACCCAACGTCCGGTATAGGAGAAATGAACGTAAAAGTGCCCCCGCGTGCGTTGATCCTGACACGTTTGAATTACTCTGCTCATGTGCAGCTCTTCGGAAGCCTCTGTCAACAGGCCTGCACCCTCGCTCTCATCGCCTCGTCTGTTGCACTCTTTGGGGGATGAAAACAGGTCCGTTCTCAGTCTGATGGCGGATTCCCGTCACATCTTCGTTGGGGGCCAGTGCCAAGATATCTCGGTCAGTCTACTTCCGTGATCTCTTCTCACCCTCTCGACGTCTCTAGGTTTGGGACAAGCATTCGTACACGCTCAGGACAAGTCTCCGCGGTCACACGGGGAGCATTCTCGCTTTGGAACTTGTAGAACACAAACAATGGCTGTTCAGCACTTCGGGTATGAATCGCGTGCTTGTTTCATATCAGATTTCTGAAGTTTCATAGGGGATAGTACTGTCCGGGTAATGTGCCGTGTTCTGACGGCAATCATTCACGATCTGATTCAGTTCAGATATGGTGCACTGAAACGTTTGCCACACTTTATATCCTTCACCCCTACCTGGAAACCGGCGCAGGCGATCTTTTTTCGCTGGCCTGGAACCCTGTTTTGCAAACCATTTATATCGGATGCCAGAATACTTCCATACAATGGTTCGATTTTGGTCAACAAGTCACTCGTCGATCGTCGCAGGAACAGATCACTTCTGGCACCTCCACACCCAGTCGCAAAATTCACAAATTTTTTGACAGTTATCCTCAATACACGCATAAACCCGCAGACCTCCTGGCAAACAACCTTGGCCATTCTTCGTTTGCGGACGCGGATGCTGGCCTTCGTTGTAAGGATGTGATCGAAATACCTGCTTCGAGCGTGCTTGATTCTGCACACTTTGGCTACGTCTACTGTATGGCGATGATGCCATCTCAAAGAACGGGATCAGGTGACACAGCCTTGCAACCGGACGGGACGTATCACCTCTTGACGGGCAGCGGCGATGAGACGGTCAAGGTCGGTCGGCTGTTATGTAACGACCTCCGCTCACTTTCCACCAGATATGGACGTGCTCCCCCTCTGGCCCAGTGCTAAAGCACACATTCGAATGCAATCATGGCGCGGTTTTATCTCTCGTAGTTAGGGGTGATACCATATTCGCGGGGTGTCAAGAGGGATATGTTCAGGTATTTGATTTCGAGACCAAGACACTCGTTCGGAGCATTATAATCCAAGAGGTCGGTCAAAGCATGCTTCACAACTAAGCAAAAGGTCATAATACTTGACAGAACACCGACATATTATCGTTGTCCATGATGAATTCCGAGCTTTACACGTGTTCGTCGAACGGTCAGATACAGGTTTGTGCTCATGAGTGCTTAATATTTCGTTATGTTGACCTCGGATGAATCCAAGCGATGGTCATCGGCGTTCAACTGCACCGCATCGTGGAGTGCTCACGAAGGGATTGTGCTATCCTCCATTGTAGCCCGTTCATCTCAGACAAATGGATTTGTATTGGTGTCGGGTGCTAATGACGGATTTGTAAAGGTAAACAATCTATCACTTCGTGCGCCTGTGTACTACATTTTAGCTAGATATGGGACATTGACTCGCCGTCGAAGACTTCTGTTCCTGATGATCGTTTGCCTGGCACCGAAGAGGATGGTCATGGTGCGTCGTCCATCATGTGAACTACGTACCGCTTATGTTTCGTGCAGATGTCATGACTTACGCACTTT
Organism: Boletales sp. KT-2023a; assembly: GCA_038090395.1. Lineage (NCBI taxonomy): Eukaryota > Fungi > Basidiomycota > Agaricomycetes > Boletales > Boletales sp. KT-2023a. Next base: position 14,116 of record JBBPMP010000291.1, on the reverse strand, counting down.
CGATCTTTGTCTCGATCCCAAGCGTCAGCTCTGATCCGCTACATCGTGAAGATTGTCGCCAAGCAGCCATTTGGTTGAAAAAGTGTCTACATCAACTAGGTGCTGAGTCGACACTGGTGGGGACCCTCCAATGGTCGGCGACCAAATATTAAATTTGAACAGATACCTATCGGAGAAGACAGGAGTCCGCTCGTCTTGTCGACCTTCCATGGCACGCAAGGCAAACATCCAAAACCTCGAGTATTGTTTTATGGGTATGGCACTCGTTGCTGTTTGTTTGCTAGTTTTTTGAACGTGTCTAGACATTATGACGTCATCTCCGCTCCGCGTGAGGGCTGGAATTCGGAGCCATTCACTGTCACTGGCCATAACGGCTACTTGTACGGTCGGGGCACCACAGATAATAAAGGGCCGATCATGGCAGCGGCCTGTGCTGCCGCCGAATTGTTACGCAAGCGCGCTCTCGGAGTCGACTTGGTGTTTCTGATCGAAGGCGAGGAAGAAGTGGGTAGCCCTGGCTTTACGGATGCCGTGTTGGCGCACAAGGTTCGTCGCCATCGTTTGTTGTGCGCTCGCGTCGTCCTCATGTGTTCAGTCGCAAATCGGGAACATCGATGTCATCTTGCTCAGGTACGTACCCCGTCACGACCGTTCTTTTTTATTAAAGCGGACGCGTGTAGCAACTCAACGTGGATAACCGAGTACCCGCCATGTATCACATACGGGTTGCGTGGCGTCGTCCATGCTACAGTAGAGGTGCGTAATCCACTCTTCACTGCGAGGCCGTTCTGGATGATGGGTAGATCGACAGCGACGCGCCGGATCAACACTCTGGTGTCGAGGGCGGAGCGACGACAGAACCGATGCTTGACATGTACGTCTACGCCGCCTGACAGCCTGTCCGTCGTTCATGTTCCCCACGTTTCCAAGGATCCGTCTGCTTGCTACGTTGACAGACAGCCAACGCAAGGTTGCCATTCCGGGTTTCTGTGCGTCGCTCGGTCTCCATGCTGACGCTCCCCCTCCCCCCGGTTGACACGGCGTCCCCAGACGACCGGGTGCGCCCACAAACGCCCGACGAAACAAGGCTGTACGACCGCCTGTCGTCCGTGACACAAAGCCCCGCCTCGGACCTCTCCTCACGCTGGCGCGAGCCCTCGCTCACGGTCCACCGCATCGCAGTCTCTGGCCCGGGCAGTACGTCGCCGTTCGGATTCCGTTATCGACCTGACGTCACTCACGAGCAACGCACACGCCAGATCCCACGGTCATTCCCGCCAAAGTGACGACAAAGCTCTCGCTGCGGATCGTGCCCGATCAAGACCTCGAGACGGTCGCCCGCGCGCTCGTCGCGCACCTCGGCGCCGCGTTCGACGCGTTCCGGTCGCCCAACCGGCTCTCGGTTCGTGTTCCTCTGACCACGCACGTCATATCCGTCGTTCTCACGTTTTTCGTAACGTTGCGGCGTGCGCATATGAAAATGAAAATGAATGCGTGTGTGTCACGCAGGTCACGATCGATCATACTGCGGATTGGTGGCTAGGCGACCTCGACGATCCGTGGTTCAAGGCACTTGAGACGGCGGTGCGGGACGAGTGGGGCGTCGAGCCGCTTCGGATACGTGAAGGTGGTGTACGTGTTTTTGTTTTGTTTTTATTTTTATCTTCTCACTCACTCTCACTCGTGCGCGTGCTGACGCTCGGCGAAACCCGGCCTCGCAGTCCATCCCCTCGGTGCCCTGCCTCGAAAAAATGTTTCGATGCCGCGCGCTGCACCTCCCGCTCGGCCAAAGCTCGGTACGTTTCTGTCGTTGTCGTCGTTGACGTCGACTTGAACACACACACACGCCCCGTTGCGCAGGACCGCGCGCACTTGCCCAACGAGCGGATCGCGCTCGCGAATCTCCTGCGCGGCAAAGCCGTGTTCGAACGGTTCTTCACGACGGTGGCGGACGCGTTGCCGGCGTCGTGACGCTACAAAAAAAAAAGAGGGCAGGTTGCCATGTCCATGGGTTTCCCGTGCATCGATCCCCGGGGGAAACAGATGGTTTATTATTACTGTATCGGCGACATTGGCGTAGAGTGATAAGCGATCTGACCAATTAACACGAGCAGCATGAGATGACGCGGGAAAAATGAAAAATAACAAAACAGATGAGCGAGCAAACAACACATGGCACCCATGAAAAAGAAAGAGACAGGCATCTAGTTGCACAGTTCGTCCCGTCGGCGAGCAAGCAATAACAACACGGCGTGCGTCGCCAAAAGAATAAGAAAAAAAGAAAAAGAAACGTTATCATCGGCGGGTCAGAGACAGAGATGCCAGGCCAGCCCGTGCGTTGTTTTGCAATTCGGAATATGTAACACATGCAGAAATCGGCGGCCCTCGCACTATTCTCTCCCCGTGCCTTTTCTCTCCACTGTCCGTCTACGAGGAGAGCGGCCGCCCGTGTCGCACAACCGGCACCCGATGCCTGTCGTGACCTACCTAAGCATCTAGAAATGCGTAAATAGGGACACCAACAAAAACCAAGCTACACAAGAAAGACAATGTAAAAAAAAAAAGCCTCTGAGCGAGTGAACGGAAACGTAAAAACGGAATAAGGATAAGAGTCAGAACAGAGGATGAGAAGGGGGTATATGTGAGTGCAGTCCGGGAAAAAAAAAAAGTGGTGGGAGACAGAAATAGAAGACAAAGAAATATGTTTAACCCTTGTTTCACCAGTTCATGGTGCTCTCCCTTAGGATAGGGGTGGAAATAGTGCCTGGTTGAATCGCGCGACGCTCTCGCATGTTTGTGACGTGGTGATCGTAACCTTCTTCCTCTGTCCGCGTAGATTGGTAGCCCCTCAGGCTGTCTTCCGCATAGTAAAAGCTTCTCCGCCGTTGACCGCCGACGCTATCGCGATCGAACTCTTGGCCGTCTGGTCGCACTCCAATGTATTCGCTATTGTCCGCTAACCGTCTGTGGGAAGCCGCGCGGCGTCTCTGGTATGCCCTGTAGCCAACATAGCCAAGGATCATGATCGCTATAGCACCGAGGGAGCTAACGACGCCAATGATGGCGTCTTGGCGCACGTTCGATCCGCTGGACGAGGGCGTCGTACTGCCGCTCCCTCCAGGGGCTGGGCCCGAGATAGCGTTTATTTGCAGGCTCGGATCGACACACTGCGCAAGCGCCGTTGTGATAGCGTTGGTCTGACCTGTGTAGAAAACGGAGTTGCGGTTCGATATGAGACTGGCAAGCTCAGAAACCTTGTCGGATGGCATGTAACCCTGCCAGACCGTTTCAAGCTGATCAATGTCTGCCGGTCCCGTATAGGTATCGGGTTCATAGACGATCAACTCAAAGTTTTGAACGTTGCTCGCTGTCGACAGAGTGAGTTTGGTGGAAGCAGGTGGTCAAAGGTACATACAATCGATGCTGAGAGCGGTGGAGATCACTTCAGGTATACTAGAGAAGATCTGGCCCGCAGAGTCGGCATTACCTGCAACAAACTCCCAATTAAGGGACTTGTTGAATAAGATGTTGATAAATGCATCGCTGGTCGGAAGGGTGCTGACGTCGAGCGTGGGCTGTGGCAGGATAACTCTGGGCAAACCACTGGGAAGGGGAGGAGCAGAAGGAGAGGCGGTAGGAGGCACCGAAGACAATGAAAACGTCGTCTGGGCCTGATCAGGGTTTGAGAGTGTATGGGAAGTGGTGGGAGTAGCGCTATTAAGTAAAAGCGAGGAGATCGAGGACAAGTAAATGTAGTTGGAATTAGTCGTCGTCGGGCTACTACTCGTTGTTTTAGCTGTGGATGTGGTGGTTGAGGTGACTGTGTGAGCGTTTGAACTAGTTTGGTTTGCGACGGTAGTGGTAGGGAAACTGATTACAGTCGAAGGAGGCAACGAGCTTGTCAGCCAACTGGAAAAAAAGGGAGTCAGTGGAATGGCAGGCAAGGTGGACGTCTGACGCACCGTGAGGTGGTAGGAGTGGCCGTCAAGGTCGTGCATCCAAGAAGATCACAAATAACAGTGGAAGAAGGAAGTAAACCGGAAGTGGACGATGGAGCAGAGCTGCTTGGCGGGGTAGTTGCGGGAGTACAGCCAATGCCTAGACCCAAAAGACCATCACAAGAAGTAGTTGGAGAAGCAGTGGGTTGATTGGAGGATGGTGTTGAGGAGGGGGTACATCCGATTCCAAGTCCCAAGAGCCCACAAGGTGTGCTCGATGGTGAAGAAGAAGAAGTTGGAGTCGATCCGGTCGGAGTGGAAGGACAGCCGATTCCGAGACCCAGCAGACCTGCGCACGAAGTTGTTGGTGCTGCGCTCGCTGAAGGTGTTGGAGAACCTGCGGGGGTGGAAGTTGGAGTGTTTGAGGATGCAGGACAGCCGATTCCGAGACCCAACAAACCGGCGCACGAGGTCGTGGGCACGGCAGAAGGTGTTTGAGAGCCTACAGGGGTGGAAGTTGGAGTGTTTGATGTAGCAGGACAGCCGATTCCGAGACCCAACAAACCAGCGCACGAGGTCGTGGGCACGGCAGAAGGTGTTTGAGAGCCTACAGGGGTGGAAGTTGGGGTGTTTGATGTAGCAGGACAGCCGATTCCCAGACCCAACAAGCCGGCGCACGAGGTCGTGGGCGCGGCGGAAGGTGTTGCGCTCGTCGAGGGTGTTGAAGAACCTGAAGGGGTGGGGGTAGGGGTGGGGGTGGGGGTGTTTGAGGATGCGGGACAGCCGATTCCAAGACCCAACAGACCAGCGCACGAAGTCGTCGGTGCGGCGGATGGCGTCGAAGAGCCTGCTGGTGTGGAGATGGGGGTGTTCGAGGTTGCAGGACAACCGATTCCAAGACCCAACAGACCGGCGCACGATGTCGTGGGCGTGGGAGAGGGTGTTGCGCTCGTTGAGGGCGTCGAGGTGACTGCCGGTGTGGAAGTCGGCGTGGTCGAGGTCGCAGGACAACCGATCCCAAGACCCAACAGCCCAGCGCACGATGTCGTGGGCGCGGGAGATGGTGTTGCGCTCGTTGAGGGCGTCGACGTGACTGCCGGTGTGGAAGTCGGCGTGGTCGAAGTCGCAGGACAACCGATCCCAAGACCCAACAGCCCAGCGCACGACGACGTCGGAGCTGAAGTCGCACTCACGGAAGGAGCACTCGACGATGGACAGCCAATGCCCAACCCCAAGAGACCCGCACAGGACGTCGTCGGCGCTGGGGTCGAACTCGTTGACGTGGTTGCAGGCGTTGACGTGGTCGCAGGGATCGACGTGGTTCCAGGCGTCGACGTGGTTCCAGGCGTCGACGTGGTTCCAGGCGTCGACGTGGTTCCAGGCGTCGACGTGGTTCCAGGCATCGTCGTCGTCGGGGTGCTAGACGACGCAGGACAACCAATCCCAAGACCCAAGAGACCGGCGCAAGAAGACGTCGGACTTTCTGACGGCGTTGTGGTCGCGCTGGTGGACGGACAGCCGGCCCCGAGACCCAAGAGACCATCGCACGAGTTTGTGGGACAGCCGACGCCTAGACCCAAGAGACCATCACAGGAACTGGTGGGTGAGGGCGTAGGGGAGAGCGAGCGTGCGGCGTTGGTGGTGGGAGTGGTCGAGGCCGTCGTGGTCGTCGTCGATGGCGTGTTGGAGACATCGGCGGCAGGAAGAAAACCGGCTGGAGAGGGAACGAATGAGCAGGGGAGAAATGGAGAGAGAGAGACGGACCGAAAGGGCTGCTGTCTCTGTGTCTGAGCGAACGGCGGGCGTGCGAGTTGGAAAGAGAGCTGCGGGAGGCGTCGACGAGGAGGACGAAGAGGAGAAAAGAAAACAGACGCATAACGAGTGTGTGTCGCCGCATAAAAAAACAGAAAAAAAGAAAAAGAAAAGTTGGGCGCGTTGATGGCGATGGACGCAACGAACACACGAAACGAAACGAGAGACACCAAAAAAATAAAAATAAAAGTCGATCACACGGTGGTAACTCGCAACGGTCTCGGTTCGTGTGTGTATCAAACGTACGTACGTACACATCGCAATCGTAGTGTAATACCAGAATCCCTGCTCTTAGATGAATCCGATCTGCACCATCCAACACCGTCAGTAGACCACCTTGGACACCCCCATCGACACACCGTACCTTGTTCGCAACGTCCAGCGCGTCGTGGTCGGCCGCAAGTCGCACATACGCCTTCTTCTTGCCATCCGGTCTGATGTCCCCGTCAATCTCCCCCCGTCCCGGTCGCATCGCACCGCCCACTTACCGGATAAGCGTGTTCACCTTCGCCGCCTGCACGTCGTACAGCTTCTTCACCGCGTCCTTGATCTGTCGCTTGTTCGACCGCACGTCCACCACAAACACCAGCGTGTTGTGCTCTTCAATCTTTTTCATCGCCGACTCCGTGTTCAACGGTCTGCATCGCCACCCGTCAGCCGCGTTATCACCCACATCACGCACGATCAACAGCAACACCCACGAGACGATCGTTCGGAACTCGTCCATCCGCGGCGCATGCGGAATCGATTTCCGCGGGTACTTGGGGTTGCGATTCAGCCTCAACGTCTTCGGTCGTCGGAACGTCACCGAGAACCGTGGCTTGCGTGATCCGTGCGCGTGCACCCCCTGCAGCGCCGCTTTTTTTGCCGCCTTCGCCTGGGCGTCTTTCCCCGCCGCTGCACCCCGTCCTCAGCCATCACCCAGCACAAACGCAAAACGACCGCCACGCACCTGCGCCCTTGCCCTTGGTCGTTTTCGTGCTCGCCATCTGTCTTGCGGTCTACAGAGACGACCAGGTCAGCACCCTCATCCAACCACACCCCCATGCCATCCACCTCCAACCCCCCCTTTCTCCACACCAATTCCACGCAAGACGCCTCCACACCGTCCTCGTACGCCAAATATCGTGATACAACATGCTCACCTGGGCCTTGTTCGTCAAAGAGGATGATGGTGTGTTGAATCCGAGCCTCAGCCTGCCCTCGTTCGGTACTTGCCGTTTCTGTCCTGTGGCTGTGCACACCCCATGTCATTTCACCCACATACACGACTACGTTCAAAACAACATCAAGACAATCAAAACACCATCTCAAACGCCCGCACCCCCGCCCTCACTGTGCCTGCGCCTCCTATACACACACCCCGTCAATCTCACGACGTCACACGGAAACAAAAACCCAAACCTGATCCACAAACTCCATCGCCTCTTCCCGCTTGATGCTCCGTATCGAACTCACCTTTTGATTGTTGAACAGCACCCCGTAAAACTTGTCCGCAGTCACCAACATCTCCGGTCGGAACGTCGTCGTGATGAACTGCGCCGTGTGCGAAAGCGACTTGATCATATCTATTCACACAGGCGCTCAGCACCACCGCTCCGGACCATTCGCCCTGCATGACTTACTAGCGACTGCCGTTCGGTATTGTGCATCCAGGTTCGCGTCGATCTGTCCCGCCCCCTCAGTAACCGGCCCATCGTTCGCTTCTCGATCCGCCTTACCTCGTCAAACAGATAAAACGGCGCCGGGTCACACTTTTGTATCGCAAACACTGTCCGTCCGTCAGCCGACATCCTTCTCCAACGCACGCACACATACCCGTGGCCAGCGCGACGAGCGATTTTTGTCCACCAGAGAGCTGTTGTATCCGTAGCCCTTCGTCGACTTTTGAATTGAACGATACCTGCCCGCTCCCTCAGCACCCACCGTGTCCCCCTCATGTCCCTCACCCACCTTGATCGCAACACCAGTATAATTGTCGATCGTGCTCTGCTGCGTCTCGTCTGCCTCGTCCATCCCCTCCTCGTCCTGCATCCACCGTCAGCGTTGCACACAGGAACCGCACTCGAACCGACCTGGTCTATCCGCCGCTGGATGATCAACCTCCCTCGACCCGCCGGCACCAGACTCTCAAACACCTCCTCAAAGTTGCTCGCCACCTGCTTGAACGTTCGTTCGATCGCCTCGTCCTTGCGCTGGTCCAACACCTGCACCAACTCCTCGATCGACGTCGCAGAATTGTCCAAATCCTCCCGTCGCTGCAACAGCTGATCGCGCTGCTTCGTAAACGAGTTGTACTGCTCAAACGCCTTCTTGTTCACATGCGCAAACTTTTTCAACCCCTCGTTCACCGTATGCAGCTTCTTCACCAACTACACCCGCCCGTCAGCCATCCGTTTTTATTTGCACACACAACGCACCCGATCCAGCTTCTCGTTCGTATACTTTTCAAACGCTTCTTCGGGGAGTACCCCCAGATCACGAATGTTCCGATTACACTCGTCCTTGCGTGCCGTCAGCATCTGCTTCTTCGCCAGGTACCGCTCCGTGTTCTTTTGCAGTTTCGTCACGCTCCGACTATCCTCCGATTGCTGCTGCTGTGCCTTTTCCAGCCCTGCACGCAGTTCCTGCAGCTCCGTCTGCAGCTTCTCCACGTCCCTGTCCGCCTCTGCGCGCGCCCGTCATCGCGTGCGGACCGCGCAAACGACAGCACGTACCTTGAGACCGCTTCATCGCAGCCGTGATCGCGTTCCCAAGCGACCGCAGTTCCCGTTTGCGCGCATCGAACGATTCGGCGGACGTATCTTCCCCGCTCATAGCCTCTCCCAACGACTCGAGCTTCGCCTGCAGCTCCCGCTGTCGCCGTCGCAGACTCTCGTTCAACTCGATCTCCACTAGATTCTTCCGCCCGTCCAGCTAATCACGCACGCATGGTCACCACAAAGAAAGAAAAAGAAAATCATCATGTCGTACGCACCTCCGTCCGCGCCCGACCCAACTCGAGCACCTGTCTCCGCCGCTCCTCCACCTCGATCCCCAGCGCATCCATCCGACCCGCCTCCTCGTCCGTCAAATTCTGCGTCAGCGGCGTCGACAGCTCCTGCCGATATCCCTCCACCCTCGTGCGCGTGCTGCTCAACTCCGTCTCCAGATCCCCCAACTCCGTCTCGAGCACGACCACGCGCGCCTCCAGCCGCTCCCGCTCCCTTCCCAACGACCCCACGTCCTGCAAAAACCGCTCGCGCGACTCGCGCGCCTGCGCCTGCTGCAGCGTCGATACCTGGATCCGGCCCGTCAGCCGCGTGATCTCCTGGTCGACCCGCGTGAGCTCCGTCTTGACCTCTTTCCCCCGTCGCTCGTCCCCGTCAAACTTGGTGCGCCAGGTCGAGACAGCTTTGATGGCCTCGATCCGGGACCGCCGCACGTCGTGGTAGCCCCCCGTGAGCGCACCCTTCCGGTCGACCTTGTCGCCGTCGAGCGTGATCGTGTTCACCCCGTGGCTTTTCACGTACGCGGCCGCGACGGTCAGGTCGCGGCACACCCACGTCTTGCCAAACACTTGCTGAAACGCCTTTTGGTGTGTTGCGTCGAACCGGATCTTGTCGATGAGCGGTAGCGCGTCCTGCGCTGGTGGTACCGACGTGAGCGGCTTCGGTTTGAGCCGGTTGAGGGGCATGAACGTCACCCGACCCGTCTTCTCTTTCAGCATGATCTCGAAAACTTTGGACGCGGTTTCGTCCGTGTCGACGACGACGTGGAAAAGACTAGAACAGCGTCAGACGGACGTAGCGTACGAATGTATCGTTATTTACCTGTTGCCGGCGGTCAGTTCGATCGCCGTGTTGAACGTCGGATCCGGAATCTCAAAGAGACGGTATAATGGACCGTAGACACCCTCGAGATTGTGTCGCTGTGCGATCCTGTCCACAGCACGCAGTCCCGAGCCCGTGTCCTATAATGATGGTTGGCAACGTCCGCCATCGACAGCATATACGCACGCACCTTGTCCATCATGGAAGCCAAATTACGCTCGGCCGACTTGAGCTCGTCCCCCGCATGTGCGAGCAGCCCGCTCAACTTGGCATCCTCTCGCCACAGCTCCTTCCGCCGCTCGCTCAGATCGCTCTGCTGATCTTTGAGCTCTGCCAGCTGCTCGCCCAACGTCCGCACGCGCTGCTTGCCGTCCTCGACGCTCCCCTGAATCCCATCCACCTTCTGCACGATGTCCTCCAACGACGCCTTCACGCGCGCCAGGTCCTGCTGCGTCGACGCGAGCACCGCAGATCGCGTGGTCTGGTACGCCTCGAGCGACCCAATCTCTTGTCGGAGGTAACCGTCCCGCTCGGCTTTCGTTCGGAAGCGCTTCACGCGCCCTTGCTTTGCGAACAGCGCGTTCAGCTGCGTGCGTGCTTCTTCCATCTTGCGTTTCTCTGCGGCTTCGCGTGCACGCGCGTCGTTCCATCGGGGGACCAGTTCCGTCAGTTCGTGTTCCTTGACTTGGATTTGATGCTCCAGCGCGGTCGCTTCGTTTTCGAGCTCGGAACGCCGCCCGTGCTCGCGTTCGCCCGCGGAGCGTAGGTCCGCAATGATACACTCCAGCTCGGTGCGCGAACGCACAAGATCGGAAAGCTCCGATTGCGCATCTTGACGCGTGATGCTGAGCGTCGACAGGTCGTGTTTCGTTTGTGAGATTTTTTGTTCGAGGCGCTTCATGATATGAATAGGATGAACAAGGCCGAAAAACGGACCCTCACCTGAATCTCCTTTTCACGCGAATCGTACTGCTCGCGACGTAGGTTCGCGCCATGCACTTCACCTCGCCTCTCTTCCTCGATCTCCTCCAGCGCCTCGCCGACCTCTTCCAGCTCACGCTGGTACAAGGCGTACTCGAGACAACGCCGCTCTTTGTCCTTTTCCTGAAACTCGCGCAGCTCCTCCTTTTCCTCCTCCAGCTCTGTCAGCCGTGACTCGATATATTCGAGCAGCTCGTTAATCTTGGTTCGTTTCGCGTCCGTTTCCGCCATGATGCGGAGTGATTCGGCGCGCCGCTGTTCATACACTTTCGTTCCCGCAACTTCTTTCAGCAACGCTAGTCGCTCGTGGTCCTTGGCGTTCGTCAGCGCGGTGATCTGCACACACAACGACTCAGCACGCGCGCAATCGGACGATGACGTTCGGTAAGATTACCCTGCCTTGCGGAACGATGTAGTACGGGTTCGACTTGCTGAACCCGGCGCTCTCGAGAAGATTCATGACGTCGGCCTTGCTCGCGCTCTTCTTGTCCAGACTGTATTCGTCCTTTTTCAGCCCGATCGTGCGTCGGATGATCACTTCCTCGCGTCCGGTCGGAAACCGGTTGTCCGCGTTGTCAAAGACGATCTCCACTGGGCGAGCGTGAGTGAAACAGGGGAGGGCGTGAGGGAGACATTACCGTAGGCGGAGAGCGTGGTCGTTACGGCGACACCTTCGTGTAAAAGGGCTTGGCGTTCCTCGCGAGACATGGACGTGTACGCGTCCGAAAGGACAAACCGGATGGCTATTGTATCCGTGCGGCGTGAGCGAGACGAGACATGGTCAGGAACGAAAGACGCACCCGCAAAGAAATTACTCTTTCCTGAGCCATTGCGTCCGACGACGACGTTATGTTGAGGTGAAAACGGTTCTATCTGCGTCTGATCACGGTCTTGAAACCGATGAGGGTATGGTTGGGAGGTGAAGAGGAGTCACTGACAAGACTTGAATCCTTGGATGGTCAGCGTCTTGATATACATGACTTTCAACGCTGGTTTACGTCGTTCTATGCACTAGGGATCGTCAGTACCGTCTCGTATGGACGTCGTGGTGTTTGCCAGAGCGAGACGCGTGACATACGCGTAACAAGTAGTCACGTAGCACCTCACGAAGGCGCGACTTGGAGGAAATCACTGGACTTGCTTGATTCGAGCAACAATCACGCGAGGACCTCTGACTGTAAATAATTCGTCCTATTCAACCCTCTTATCCCACATCCTCGTATAACCAAACCATCATTTTAAAAAAGTCGACGCTGCTTTCCATAGAACTGGAAAGGTCGAATAAGCAATATGACAAGCGATTTCTCACATCAAGTAACTTGGGCAAATTGTCATACGTACAAGTTTGCTCAACGCTCGATGAACATGAAAGGAACCCCGTCCTGAAATGCATGCGGTCCTCTCCATTTTTTACATTCCAAAGTTTCACGACGGCCATACTCTTCTCTGTCACCTCCACGTACCGCTCACTTATCCTCCAGCCATCATCCTCCAGCTGTAACAGCTGGGCCACTGTCTCAAGGCGTGCCTCATACCTCGACAATTTCGGATACACCTTCCTATGCACCACAATCTCTTTTGGTTCCCACTTGATGCGAAAGGATGTCCCAGGTGCGATGTCCTTCCAGACACCTTGAAGCTTCAATAATGATTGCCGCAAGTGGTGCATGCCTTCAAGCCACGTCCGCGACACGCTTCATATTAGTGGGATACTATGTTCCATGTTCGCGAAGTAACCTAGATCCGATTGCGATGCGTCGCGAGCACTTGATAGCATTTGTCGATAGCGGCAAGTCGCTTCTGACCCTGGAGGAATTCTTTTCTTCGTCTGCAGGGGGGTAGTGTTGGTAGGGCCATTCCAGGAGGGATGGTAATACGTTCGTCTCCTTCATAACGCATGCATGGCACAAAAGAGGCTTGCAGAAAATAGCGGTCGGACACGCGTGCCTTGCCAATCAGTTAGGGCTAAAATATTGGGCTGACCTTGGGTAGAGACGAGTATAGCGGTTACATGGAGGCCATGCCATAGTACTGTACTGGTGCAGAAAGCTCAGCAGGGGGGAGAATGGTCTGGATGATAGCGAGGAGCTTGTCAGAGAGACGAATGTGAGCATCCGGCGAATTTTCGTTGGCCGGCCGACAAAACTGATCGCGAGGTTTGCGAAGAATGGCAAACCGGGACAACCACTATTTTTTGACGTTCATAATCCCCTCGAAGTAGGACAATGTGTCCGGTCCTAAAAAGCAGTGTCAGAAAGAGACCCTACTAGCGAGGGCGGAGACTGACAAGGACCACGATCGACATCCAGTTCTCTTCGTTTTCCATGCCAGAATCCTCAATCAACACAGGGGTCAATACGAAATTGATTGTACCCACTACCTTCAAAGCCTTCAGCATAAGAGTGGATGTTTTTGCAGTTCGGGAGACACATCCTCGTAATAGAGGCTTCCTATGGTATCGAGCGAACTTGCACTCTGCGTCAATGACTTGATTCACAAAACACGATAATCCACCCCTGAGTTCGTCCATCCGCTCGTAAAGTTCCGTGCCTTATACGTATTCCATTACGATGTATTCCGAAACTACTTGTGACGAATCTGAATCTGCACTATATTTCAATACGCACGAAACAGGCAAATCGAGTATGGTCCTTGCGTAGTCCATGGTCGCGACTTCGCTGGCGACTTCGCTGGAGATGAAAAGGCGACGTGGTACTACGAGGGGACAGGGAACTTTCATGATCAATTTGGTGTCGTTGTCGAACGTCTGTAGGAAGATTTTACTATATGAACCAAGTTCGCTTCAGATAAGCGCCACTTCGACACAGTTCGAGAGCACCGAGTTGGGAACGAAGTCACTTCGTTCACTTCGAGAAGCCTGTACAGATTATCATCATTCAACCCAGATCTAGTTGCAGACGAGAAGGACTATGTCATTTCCAGTCCTGTAACTCCACAAGCAATGAACAAGTTAAGGCAGAGGCATACTACCACCACACCCCTGTAAAGATTTCAAGATTTACCCCTATCTTTACCCCTCTACGCCGCATAAGCGCCCTCAAGAAGTTCATTGTAATAAGCGCCCCCGCAGTCATGCGCGCTTATCCTCCACGTTGTCGATCTTAGATAAGGTTTAACCCCGCTACGGCCCGCACTTGCGGATCCCCTCCAAAGCATCCTTTGACGTCACATCATTCTTGGATGTGTATTCGATCACTGACGTCATCAAGACAACCTCGTTCCGGACATCGTGCAAGTAACATTGTCGATGCGTTCTGATGTGGTTACGGACATCGCCGCTTGGCATTTTGGACTTGTTTTCTAGTTATTGTATTGGTTACCCGTTCCATGGCTCCATTCAGAATCTAGAGCCTGTTCTTGTTTTGGTAGCGTTTCATAAGCCCATTCGACTCTAGGCTTATTCGTGTGTTTCGCATGTTTCATAGTAGACTCGTGACCAGCCCGTCCAAAAGAGGCAAGCGCGCAAGCTAAGCAACCGTCGATAGACGGACTGGTACAATTGGTAGTGGCGCAAGGGGGGTGAGCGGCCTCTCACGATAACGTGACTGCCAT
>JBBPMP010000290.1:17439-28606 GCA_038090395.1 Boletales sp. KT-2023a | reverse complement strand
ATATGTTCTGAAAATATACCATTTCCTGTGTCACATTCATCAAAAAACTTTTCCTCTGCACTCAGGATAAGTCTCTCATACTTATCCATAGAAATGCAGTACCTGCATAGCCAATTGTCTTAGCACGTGGCAATAGTAATGCTCACTATTTACCATATCGCATGAATGCGTTTCTGGAGGGAAACTGTCTTTGCATGTTTTGCAACAAAGTCATTCATCTGTTGGAACTCGTGTACACCACCGGCTTCGATTCCCCGCGAGTCATGAAATATAAACCCTGGGTTACTCTTGAACACCAGCTCGTCCGTAATGTTGTGAAGTCCGCGCTAGGAAGTGGTGCTCGTGCAGTGTGATATGTGGTCAAGTCAAAATGTTGCTTACTCCCGTGGACTCCTGGATCCGACTCGGATCAATCTGGTTTCCAACCTTTAGCACCCCATGGCAGTGAGAAGCATGCGGAAGGACAATACCCTGTTTTCATTCTCATCAAAGATCTCCGGGTTTTCCGTGGAGTTGCATATTTTCTTGAGGATTGTTGTTTTACCGGCATTGGCGCGGCCAATAACGAGGATCCTGAACCGGCCGAATTTCGCTCGAACGTCTTCGATCTCCATGATCAGCTGGCGAAAGCTGGGGAACGTTGGAAACGACTAAACGATACGATGTCAAACAAACATAAGTCAACAACCGAAACGAATACGTGAGCCCCACCCTCTGCGCTCAAGTTTCGTATCACGAATGCCGACCGACGGGTTTTTCAAAGCGTGAAACGGCCACGCAAGAAGCACAGCGTGAGTCGTTCCGAACTATATTGTATTATCTTCTCGTTGAACCGTCCGTGGCAGGTGTCAAGGATCGCCAGGACACCGTTGGACGCGATGCGTTGTCGACTATGCTTGGCACGACTCGTAGGCCTTTCACAGACCAGTGTGGGCAGAGACAAGCAGCTTGGGTGCGTTTCGTCATCGCGAGCCCATGACCACCTGGCGCATCCAGATTCTGGTTCTCCAGTATGCTACACATTTTGTGGGGCACGTCGTTGGGCGATCATTCCACCTGCCGCTCTGGATATACCACCCGTATGAATTTCCCGTATCACATTATCGTTCACTCCCCCCGATCTTGCCGTGTAGTAAACGATTGAGTTCGACCAGGGCGATGCCACCCCAGGAATTGCTTTACGATCGACACCGTCACCTCTTTCCTACAGTCTCGATTAGTGTTCCCCAATCCCAGTCGTGTACCGTCCGAGGGTACGGATGTTTCCAAATGGATGGACGACATCGATCGAGGGAAGCCGTTTCCGTCGTAACTGATAAACATTGCCAAGCCCTGACGACGTTGATAGAACTGCGCTCGCAGCGCGCGAGCCGAACGTATCGTGTCATCACTGTAAGAAATATTATCCCTTTGCAAAGCTGGGGCTGGTTGTTGCTCGCTGCCCGCATGACCCGAGTCTGAGAGGAAAAAGCAAGTTCTAACCAATGCATGCATGCAAACGCTGTAATTCCACCACATTGTATGGACGAATGGAAAACATGGCATGGGTGGGTTAGGAACGAAAGCAATGATGGGTCTAGCATGTGCATTGGAGGACTAGAAAGAAAATCCCGTAAACTGATGGTGGTTTTACAAACGTCCACGATAGAGCCATCACTTGACACCTTTCATGTGCTGGTCTTGCAGGTCTCGGAAGGTAATCTTGTGGTAGACCTTGCATACAGACATGCATCAGCTCTGCCGCCCATGTAGAGAGCGATCTGATTCTCCCTCCGATAAATGCCACCAGGAGATTAGTATGCATCCCAAAAGCCACTCAGTGTACAGAATCGATATCATCCACAGTGAGAATTATTGGCTCCATGGCATATATCGTAGAGAACCTGAAGATCCGACGTCAACAACAGAATGCCTCGGAATTGTCCTCCCGCAACGCCGATGACGAATTTACGCTTTCCGAGCGCTGGAAGATAGAGAAGTTGGCCGACGAAGGAAGTGTGACCAATAGCATGGCGATGTTGACAGCAATACCAGAAGTCAACCTTGGCATGGAGTACATTCGCCTTTTTTGTTGACCTTGTTCCAGCACTATTCGAAATACACCATGACTGACTTTATTCCTTTGGGTAGCACCCAGCTCAGGAACATCGAAGAAACCGAGAAAGTGAAGTGTCAAGTTGCAGAAGACCGCAAACAGGTTAATAATGACGAGGAACGCCTCGTTGCTACTCGTTGTACGTACTCCTTTGGAGAATAAGCATCCCTACCTGTCTTCTCACACCGGTCTACATCTTTGCTCAGTTTACTGTCCGCATCTTAAGCAAAAGTCGGACGCAGAAATCATGCGTTGGAAGCGATGGGGTTGTCCAAACAGGATGAGCGTAAACAGCGGCACGACAAGCCACAAATCGCGACCGACGAATTGGTGAGTCGTGCGAAAGGCTGATCGTGCGGTGGTCAACAGTTAATTAACATTTGTCTGTCATAGGTCATGGAATGGTTCAAGAAATGGATGTGAAGATAGAACGACGAACCATCCACGTTGGTCGTCGATTGATATACTGTAGCTGACCTCGAGTGTTTCTTGGGATGCGACTCTCGACGCTGAGGTCCCTCGACGAATAATTAGCAGTCTGGACTGTGGGAAATGTCTCTTTAGAAAACGTAGTTAATACCTTCAGCGCTGGGCTTTTGATCCTAACATCTGCAAACACATTACTAAGCGTCCATCGCAAGACTCCCATTACTACATACCAACATGTCTCTGATGTCGACGCTACCTCCGATCGCAAACAATGAAGATGAAATACAAGCGCCCCAACGTCCACCTACGCCTCCATTCCACGTGAGCTTTGCAGCCAGAGGTCTCCATGTACGCCATCTCGGTCAAGTCGCTGCGCGTCTTACGCCGCTCTCTGACAGGTACAAAACTTTCCTGCACATAAACCGCGCGATCTTCGCATACCATCCGCGCAGGCCATGACGCACGTTGCGTGGAGCTGTGACGGCAAGCGTCTCGCGGCGGTGGGCATCGACAAGGCCACCCGCGTGTGGGCCCCAGAGACGAGCGTGCGTCTACGCATGCCATCATGCGAATCAGTCCCTCACGCCAAGCACGCAGATGGAGTACCGAGCCGCATCCCATTTTTCGGGGGGTCACTCTGACGACGTGGACCATGTCTCTTGGAATCCAACCCATCCAGACCTGTTTTGCACCTCGGGCCAGAAAGACAGACGGATCGTGTTCTGGGACGCGCGACGTAAGGAGCTCACACGTCGCGATCGCGCGCGCTGACAACGCCCTTCAAGAAAGTCGCCACGTACAACAGATCCAGCTCAAGGTATCGCCCGTGCAGACCAACTACGCTCCGGACGGGAAATCCCTGCTGTATACCTCTGCAGGGCATCAGCTTTTCTTTTTGACGTACGGAAAAGATAACGAATCCACCAAGGATGCGTGGCAGATTTCGGACAAGGACGGGGTGAGCGCTGTCGCTCCCTTCTGCCTCCGTTCTTGCTTGACCGAACGGACAGACGATCGTGGCGTCGACCGCCATGTTCAACCATGTTGGCGACGGGATCATATTGACACATCATTCCGAATCCTCCATCCGCATCATGGACTATCCGTCGCTGGCGCTGCGAGAGAGTCCAGCCGCGCACGTGGGCGGTTGCGTTGCAGTGGCGCTCGACCCCCGAGGCAGGTGAGCACACATCGTCTCGTCCGCCATGCCTGCAATTGACACTCGGATCGCAGATACCTTGCGTCTGGCGGGTACGACTCGATCGTGAACATGTTCGACATGCACGAGTGGATTTGCGCACGAACGATCGCCTCTTGCGAGTACGTCGTCGTCCGTCACACATCATCAGGTCGTGTTGATGTAGTACCATCTCTTCCTCAGAAACGCGATCAACGCGCTCAGTTTTTCGTTCGACGGCGAGTATCTGGCGATAGCCAGCAGCGGGTCATACATCGATATCGTACGCGATCCATCTCCTTTTTTCCGTGTTTCGAACTTTTTTGTGCTCACCACCGCGTGGTTCTGATCTAGTGCGCGACAGAGACGACGGTCCCGCTCCATCGGGTGCCAGCGCTAGCGCCGTCCCCGACGGTCACTTGGCACCCGTCCAAGTACGTCTTCGCGTACTGCGGACAGACGAAGCAAAGGGAAGGCAGTCCTCCCCCGGTCGCTGTGATCAGCTTGTTCGGGGGTGGCATATAATGTTGAACTAAATTGCGTACTATCTGTACTATCTGTCAGTACGTCACTCAAACAAGCACAGTACTAGCTAACACCGAGAATCATCAACATCAAAACCACTCCGGATTCGTTTGTCGTTGCAGTACTCTGTTCAGACGTGTAGGTATATTTATTGGCAAACCCACTTCCAAGACTGGCTTTTTTCAATTGTGATGCCCGAGAGTTCCCGCGAGACAACGCGTTGTTCGACATCTCTGCTTCGACCTTCAATATTGGCAAGGCGTCGCCTGATTCTTCTGACTTTTCGGGTAGCATTGTAGGAGAGGATGATGAACAGCATTGCTGTGAGCATGTCTACAACATAGTGCTTCGCGCTGATCGTTGAATTTACTTTCTAGCATTTCTAGGTTTGATTCGCACAGCTCTCCAGTCGGGGCTATGGCATTTGCTAATCATCCACGCTTACCTTCGTACACGCATCAGGTCCGTCAAGGACTGTAAAATGTTGAAACATTCTCTGAGGGGTGCGCGCCAGTGTGCATTTTCCTCAAACGTTTCCTCAAACATCGAATAGAGATACGCTCATTACGAGGTTTCCTCGAGGCATAAAGTTGGATGACACGAAGAAAAAACTAGCGGAATCCAGGATCGTCCCAACGGTGCTACCAGCAGTACTTGCCTCCTTCTGATCCCCATGCTAAACCGCATCAATGCACGATCAACGTTCTCGGCGTGTGAAAGTCCAACAACTCCGACAGACGAGGTTGCGCCACGATACGTTCCTCCGTATGCACCCTCCGAAACTGCCCGTTCGGATGAATGACCAAGAGCTGCGCGACGAACGGCTCTCGCAGACGATCCGCCAACTTCGTGATGTAGTCGTCCTTCTTCAACCACGGGTTGCAGTCGTCGCCGACGAGATCGTCCGACTCGTCTGCCACGCGCTCGTGCCCCTTTCTCGGGACCGCGCGGAGGGCGTTGTCCCAGACGCGTCCGATGCACAGCGAACGGGCCGCAGTGTGGAGGTTCGGGAACTTGTATGTCGTGACGACCGTGACCGGCCGCAGTCCGTCCGCCTTGACGGCGTAACGGTAGACCGTCTGCTTGTGGGCCTCGGCGGACGTCACGAGCTCGACCGACCGGACTTGGTACACGAACGTGCGCAGGTTCATCCTGCCGTTCGCGATGAAGTGCCCAAGCGGCGGGTCGTCGAGCAGGGTCTCCGCGACGCGCAGAAATACGGCGGAGATCTTGTGCGTGAATTCGCTCACCGTCTCGAACACGGGATCCTCAACCATCGCCTGATCGACGGACGGGCGCCAAGCGACTTGGCGGAAACAGGACGGCGACGCGGCGAGGTACGAGTTGAGACTGGACGGCTGCCCGACCCAGTCGAAGATGCACGTGTCGTCCGTGTTCTTCATGATCTCGTCCTGAAGGCGGATGAACGAGCGTCTGCCCTCGCCGTACAGGACCGGAAGACGGAGGTCGAGGATGCCGAGAAGGCAGTACGCCCTGTCCTCGACTTTCGTCGTCTTCCGCGTCGCCATCCATCTCAGTCTCTCCCTCACGTCCTCCAGCCCGGGCGTAAAGTCGACGAGGTAGGATTTGTCGATGCCTAGGATGTCTTCCAGATTCTGGACGAACTCTGGGATGAGCTTGTAATTTGGAAAAGCACCGTCGGTGGCGGATGGCACGAGGAAGGGCGTCCAGTCGCCTAGGTAAAATTCGATGGCGGAAGGCGCAAGCAACTCTTGAAGCGTCCAACCCCGCGTGAACCATCGGGCGAGCTTGAGCGCCTCCTTGTTGGAGTGGAGAACGTCAAAAAGAAAAGCGACGGTGAGCGTCGAGTTGCGATACCACTTGAACATGGAATTGATGGATTCCTGTAGTTCGGCACTGCTAGATTTGTCTATACAGCATGTGTCGCTCCAGCACCAGCGGAAGCCTCGCTGCTTGGCGATGCGACAAAAGTTTTGCAGCTTGAGGGTACCGAGGGAAGAAGACGATATCTCGAGGATGTTTGCGACCACCCTGACGTCTCCATACAAGGGCTCGTCTTCACCCCATACATGAGACAACATGACGTACGCAAAGTATTTGCGTACGACGTCCTCTGCCCGCTCGGCGAGGTCGTCTAGCGTGAGAGATTTGTCGGACAGAAGCGCTTGATACTCGGACGAAAGCTTGAAAGCATGAAAGAGGTCTGCGCTCGAAGAGAACGTCCCCGTGTTCAAGTTGATGAGGCGGAGGGGCATGCCCGAAAGCACTTTTTGCGCTACTTCGTCCACGATTTGCGCAGGCGAGACCTTTTCCTCTGGGACGTCGTTGTCGGCGTCCTGAAACCACTCCATCAGTCGTCTGTGGAAAGTGATGTGTAAATCAATACTCACCCATGAAAAATGCTCCTTATAGCCATTGCGAGAGAGAACTGTCTTCAACTTTGGTGCGATCAAGCCAAGCAGCATGACCGGATACACGAGGGAGTAAGGAGAGAGTTGTGGGAACGTGGCACGAAATGCACCCAAAACATGAGTTGCCCACCCTGTGCAACGCAGCATCCGGCAGGATCAACGCGCATCATGACCGTGACGGGCGGTAAGTCATGGCAAACATGCCGGTCTCCTAAATATCATCGACGTACCGACTTTCCTGACTATGTTCATGAGGCAGTGGAGCAGGGCAGCTACGCTTGTACTTACCGACAGCAGTTGGTTTATATACCAGCAAGGGCACGTGCCATGTGCATCCACAGAGAGAAGTATGTCAGTGGCGTCTTGGAGCCGGTTTGGTCCACCGTGCATCACGGGCAAATTCGTCATGATGCGGAAATCTTGAATCGGGGCTGACTGAGTCGCAGTCTTTGGCGACAGACTTCGTCTGGACAATAAACGAGGATCCAAAAAAAAAAAAAAAAGACAGACATCGTGCCTGAACCATCAAGCGAGTTGAGTACAAACGCCACATGAGGGCGTCGTGATGTTTCTCATATACATACGTCTAGCGAGCTTGTTTTACAGTAAAGCCTGGCCAAGCTTGAAGTGCGAGCGGAACCACGGGCCTAGTGAGTAGGTTGAGTTCGTGTTGTACAAATAAAGCGATGCTCCCATGCCAGCATAAAACCGGTCACCCCAGACGCTTTTCGGGCCTCCACGACAACAACTTCGGTTATACCTCGCTAAAATGAGCGGTTGTAACATCCAATACGGCGATGCCATTCAGGGTTTCAAGAAGCCTGACGGATCTAAGATCGTATTGCTGAGGATGAATACTTCAGACCCGAATTCAGGCGACGGCCCTACACCGCAGCACCCTCAACCACGATGCCTGTTCTCGACCGACCCCTCAGGGATACTCGTTTCACTCTCGATGCTTCTGGGGTAGCTGGTTTTTTTGGTGGTGAAGAGGCAATTTCAGCCATGGCCACCGTGCACCTGTTCGAGGGTCGAAAGTGGCTCGGGTGGTACAATTCGCCAGGGAGTTACACCATTGCAAAACGATTTGGCCAACTCGCGAATACGCGTATATGGGATGGGCTCTTCCCTGGTCCAAACGAGACCCCAGCAATATCGTTTGGGCTCGATGGAAGACAGGGACCAAAGTATGTCGCGGCCCTCTCTGGGACGGAGATGCAGACCGGCCACCTGGGATACCTGATGATGCAAAGAGCCAAGGAAGAGAAGGGGTTGATTCAAATCCAAGGGAGAGAAACCGCTCCCAGCACCGTGGCGTTCTTGGGACTGAAGGACGTCAAGTACGACGAGGACGTTCCCAAAAGAAACATTGGCAACGCACTCCTCGCGATCATCCCCATGTCTATTAGTTTCGCTGGCTGCATCGTTTGTGCGTTGGTTGCAGACTGGTACTGTTTCTCGATGATCTTGCTCGGGATCGTCTCCAGTGGAATCGCTTGTTTCGTGATCGGCTCTGGAAAGCTCACCATCGAAACCGTCCGGAAACCTGCGCCTGGTGCGCCACCGGGAGACGGAATGTTTATTGGGGATGACACCGTCATCGTGGTGAAAGGGGCTGAGAAGGATGTCAACGCGGTTTCGAAAGGGAAGTTTCTGTTGACGATAGGCGGAGGGCCCAGATACGATCGGATCGGATACTGCTCCCTGCTTCTCCTCATCCAGTTCCTGCTCCAGCTTCTCCTCATCCCGCAAGGAACGCTCTTTGGCCAAATCATGTTCCTTGCAACGCTCATAGTGTCGTGGGCGTATAACTCATACCTTTCTTCCCTGGAAAAGGAGAGGATCCAGGCAAAGATCCTCGTCCGAAAGCTCGGAAAACCCAAACTGCGCAAATTCCGCCTTGGAACGAGGACGACGATGGCAGTCTTTGCCTGTCTTCTCGTCTGCGACGGATTGGAGAGTCCGTATGGAGGGATCAACCCTGGAAAGATTCTTCGAGATTTCATCCCGAACGACACCCAGGTGTGGCAGCGGTGGAGAAACAAGGTGATTCAGCAGATGAAGGAGAGCAGAGTATCCCCTGGATCGCTGACTTGCCTGGAACTCGGGGAGGACGACCGCTCGCATCTCGAAGATAGCGATATCAACCTCCTCACGACTCTGCTAAAGGATGCGACGTCTGCGTTCGAGGGCTATTACGAACACTTTGTGTCGTCTTAAACAGGTGAACGTCCAACAACTGTCCGACTGTCTCGCAATCTATACCTTTGTATATGCACGACTTCCACGGATCTGGTTTTGATGGTTTATGGTAAATCATAGAGTATATCCAAACACAAAGTATAAAACATACCCCTAAATGACCATAACGGAGCTTGAAGCACAGCAAGATTTGGTAGCTTTCGCGGAGAGTCCTGGTCACCGGATATCCGACTCCACTCGGTAATGTGACTGCTACAGCACACAACGTTGCACTGCTACATTCAGCGCCCGGAATCACTGCCAAGGCTACCAGCGATGATTTGTTAGTAATCACGACGCTCTTCAGGCCGCCGGTCTGCAGCCGGTAACAACGCATCCCTTCAAAGGTGCGCGCAACATATTCGACATGGCGATCCCAGTTCATGCGGCTGCACGCGTCAGCTGGCAGCCCTAGAATCTGCATAGTATCCGCTCATCGAAGGCAGGTCACGGAAAAACGGTCGGATTCAAGGACCCGTGCTAATAATATACGGCGCGCGACGAACACGGCTCATATAATTTTAGACGGCTCTTTGTACAATCAACGGGACGGAGGAACGACTTTTACGATACCCCAGTGTCGTTCGAGGTGTCGAATTTAGACAGGGAAAATGAATGGACCGCAACCGTACCAACAAAACGACCGCCAAAGCGAGGGTGAGCAGATCTGCGTCCGCTACAAGGAACCATCCCAAAGCCGATCTGAGATTTCCATGCAGCGTTTTCAGTTGACCGTATGGCCTGAAGCATGAGAAATTCAGCCAATTGCAGTGCTCGACATCAATGATCTGCTTACAGAAAGTGCGATATCGTTGGACCTTGCTATAGGTATCTGTGCAGCGTGTCCCGGGTCACCCATCGTCTTTCCTCCGCTACCATACGATTCGTATCAAGTCCATGACGACCGTACAACTGGCTCTTACTGCAGACATTCAGCTCAACGACTACATTGCCCGTATGCATGTTCTCGCCACCGCTGTCCATCCATCGAGCTAACTTGACCTTTGTAGTCATCGTCCTTACGGCCGTCGTATACGATTACGGTAAGAAATACACGTCCTTTCTTCACGTTTGACGAACCATAACATTGTCAGTCCTTACGTTCTCAGACGAGGTATGCCCAGCGTCCTTCTGCACCATGTGATGTCACATCGTCGCTCGTCGACTATCCTTCCAGATAGAATATGTTTGGGTCCGCAAATACACCATCTTTAGCGATGATATATGTATGCTGACGTGGATGCAGAACCGGCGCTGGACATGGGTAACGGCATTATTCATTCTTGTGTGTGTCCCGAGCATGGCTATACATCCGTATTGACGGTCGTGTTCTAGGGTCGTTACTCGGGGCTGTCTGTCGTCATGTACGTCGATCCTTGAATATGATGCACGTAATTTCTGATCAATTCGTCAGAGCGTCTGTCCTTTGTGAGTCCGAGACTTGTCACTGGGGGTTTCCTCTATTGATCAGGACTACTCGAAGGGGGTAGCTCGCTCCTACCTCATGCAAAGGTGATATCCTACATCACGGCGATCGTCAAACACACTTAACGGTTTATACCACCCGCAGACGTACGTATTCACGTTTTATCATTCACTGGTCAATATCATTTACAAAAGAACCGTGCGTTCTGAAACACAAGTTGTGCGTTGTATCCATATAGTGTATCTGATGGCTGCGTTGCTAAAGGGCACTTTTTCAGGCGGAACACCTTATATCTTTATCGCATGGGCGATCTTGATATTTTTCGCCGCCGCAGATGGTACATGTTTATTTTACTTCATCGACACTGATTACATTGGCAGGTGTAGCGGCGATGATCCTACGCGTATGGGCATTATACAATCGATCCAAATTTATTCTCGGTAGTCTCCTCACACTATGGGCCATAGAAGGGGTCCTGTACGTGATTCTATGCGTCTGGATCAGCGCTCAGAATAAAGCCACCGGTATGTGAGACGCGGTTGCACGCACAGAGGTTGCACAGCATAACGGTCTGTCTGATATAGATGTCACCACTCAATTGCTCGATTTTTCGCTCTGCGTGCGGCAAACCACGAGCGGTCTCCCCTTTTTTCCAGAGTTTTTGAACATCACCGAGATCATCTTTGGGGTGTGGATGTGTCTGCTGGTCGTCCTCCGGTTTTCCAGGGCGGCGATGCAGATGTACAAGGCGACCAACCGATTTCAGCTGAACCGTTACATGAAGCTCATCGTGAGGGAAGGCGTGGTTTACTTCCTCGCGTAAGTCTACAATCTTTTCTTGTCCCTGGCAGCCGCCCGGCTGACTGATGCACTTCATACCC
>JBBPMP010000290.1:0-17429 GCA_038090395.1 Boletales sp. KT-2023a | reverse complement strand
ATACCGCCACACCACCACCACCACCTACCGACAGCATCCTGTCGTGGACGCTCACCAATATGTTGATCGGCCCGAGAAACCTTCCGACGGAGGGATGGCAGATAACCATGCTCGGGGTGATCAAGTTTATACCTCCGTTCGTTCTGGTGCCGCGGTTCATCCTGAACCTGCGGAAGCTGTATGCCCGCGATCTCCAAGGGAAATATTCGAGTCGGTGGGACATCGACACGGCGTTCGGTCTCAGATCGACGTCTGGTCGCGTGGCTGTCGTGTTTACCAACGCTACCACGGACACCAGGTGGAATGAGAGTGAGGAGATAGAACTGGAAGAGAGGGACGTCGTGGTAGGGATGACTGCGTGTCGTCGACATGTTGCAGTAGCATGGGATGAGGTTGACTCAACCCGGGTCCTTGAATGATGCGTGTGCATGCTCCCCGTGTTATTCAATGCAAAGTATGTACGTGTTCACAACTGGTACGCCAAGCGTAATGCGCATGACGCAGGTACAAGTTTGAAGTTGGAGGAACAATAGAGCTCGCAACGTACATACAGCCAAGTGTCATTCTACCTAACAACGCATCTAGTTCCGACATGGATCGACTTGGGAAACAAGCCAACGCTGCTACGGGTGACTTCATTATTCGGCATTCTGCCTGGCGTGCGCCATGTTGACCATGTCACTGACGAGGTCCACCTCGTCGATCGCATTCCTCGGCGCCCTGTTCAGCACTACGCTTAACAGCGTGGTGTTTGAGACGATGTACACACGTTGGTCTGCAAGGTTTGCATCCCTCAAGTTGTCCTGGACGCTCCTCCTCGTCCTGTCGACGAATTGTTGCCGCGCGGCGCCGTACAACCTGCGACGACGATCGACGTCCTCGTCCTCATCTCCCTCGCTATCGTAACCCATCTCTTTCATGACGTTCCGGATGTGTTGGTCGGCCTTGGAACGCACGACGTACGTCGGAATGTTGAAACGTCTCGCGTTGGCGAGGATGGCGATGTCCGTCATGGTAAAACGGTTGTCGAAGAGGACGACGATGCAGTCAAAGACGTAGAGTCCTTGGTTGTTGAAATACTGCCAGTCAGGACATCTGAACGTGCCTGCACCAGGGATGTCGTACCACACGAACGGGCTGGCCGGGTTCGGGTCCGGGTATCTGGCTAGCTGGAGCGTCGTTTCTGTAACACCGACGGCTGCGGCGCCAGCGTCCCGAGTGCGCAGACCACGGAACGCGTTGACGAGGGAGGACTTTCCACTGCCCGAGACGCCAGCGATGGCAAAGTGGAAACGATCTTCCCTGTACTGGATACGTCTCTTAGTCGCCTCGACCTCCTGGGGTGAAGGGGTCACAACGGGCTGAATCCCATTTCTCAAACGTTCTTCGGCTTCCTGGCGGGCGACGTTCGCCCTGCGGACCTCTTCAGCGGCCGTGCGAGCCGTCTGCTCTGCGTGGGCCCTGGCAGCCTCGGCTTGACGGCACTGCGCGTCTGCAGCCCGTTGCGCCCTCTCCACCTCCTCCCTCACGGCGTCCATCGTCCTCTCCGCATCGTCGCGCAGCGCTCGAGCGCGCTCCCGTTCCGCCTCGGCCTCGAGAGCGAACCTCATCGCGTCTTCCCTCGCAGTGCGGGTAGCCGCCTCTGCGAGCTCCTC
This sequence comes from Boletales sp. KT-2023a, assembly GCA_038090395.1. Classification (NCBI taxonomy): domain Eukaryota; kingdom Fungi; phylum Basidiomycota; class Agaricomycetes; order Boletales; species Boletales sp. KT-2023a. The sequence continues at coordinate 15,774 of JBBPMP010000290.1, read as the reverse complement.
CGCACGCCTCGCGGCCGTGGCAGCCTGGCCCATCTGCGCCCTCATTCGCTCCATCTCCTCCACGGCTTGGCTCGCGATCATGTCTGCTTCTTCCTGGCGCGCGCGCGCGCGTTGCCGCTCCTGCTCGGCGTCCTCCCGGATCTGCTCAGCGAGACGTCTGGCCGCCTGGGCGGATTCCACGGCCAAGTTCAGCGCTTGTTCGGTGTGGTGGCGGGCTGCGATGGCGGCCATCGTCGGGTTCGACGACCGGCGGGGACGGAAAAGGAGAGGCAATGCGAGCGCTGCCAAGGGTGCCACTACGTTTCCCATGATGGATACAACACTTTTTTGAGACGTTGGGGGGAGAGGAATGGGGGCGTATTTTAGTATCCGCCTGCCTGACAGCGGAACGAGGTGTTATGTGGCGTCTCCCCCTGAACCCAGCTATCGAGAACGCCGGCGTGAATAATTTCAAGAAAAAATGGGCGTTTGATTGTGCATAATGGAGGGGGCGTTGATGTTGTGAATGGAAGATGTAGAAACAAATGAAACTCATCTCATATGTGGAACCCCAGATCGGTGTCACGATGAACCAACCCGTGTAGATAACACGCTGTCTGAACATCACGACTCACATCACCATGGGGGTGAGGTTGATTGTGATGAGCATGTGTGAGATCCTCGCTTTCGTGAACGGAAGGCATAGGCAGCCTCACCACACGGAGGAGAGCTTCTAGAAGACTTGTTAGTGCGAGGTACTCCTTCCTTTTCTGGAAAGTCTGATCTACATGGACGTCTCCCACCTGCTCGCATCCAAACCGTATGTTCTCCTCCATAGCGACTCGACCTCTCACCCTCACACTTTCTCCATCCAGTCCATCCACCACCATCGACAAAGACACCCCCCTCGACGTCGACCCCGGCTTTCTCCTCGTCATTGATCCCAACCCGACCGACCGCGAGAGCTACACGTCACCGTCTTCTTCCCTTCTTCCTCCGTTTTTTTTTCTGAACCCAACCCACAGCGCCAACCTCGACGACTACCTCCGATCCACCGCACGCGACGGCATCCAAGTCCTCTTCGCCGCCCTCTACGCCCTCCCGACCACCCCATCCCCCGACGGCCCCCTCGCTCAGCTCCCCGCGCCCACCACCCCCCTCCTCCGCGCCAAACCCCTCCCGCCGACCAAACCAATCACTGCCAAAGCTACCAGTAATGGTTTGTTGGTAATCACAACACTTCTTAGACCGCCGATCTGCAGCTGGTGACAACACATCCCTTCAAAGACGTGCAACATATTCGTGATCGCTCAACATGGCGATCATGGTTCATGCAGCTGCACGCATCAGCTGATAGCCCTAGAAGGCAGGTCACCGAAAAACGGCCGGATTCAAGGACCCGTGCTAATACTCTACGGCGTGCGACGGACACGGTCCATATGATTTTAGACTGCTCTTTGTACAATCAACGGGACGGAGGAACGACTTTTACGATACCCCAGTGTCGCTCGAGGTGTCGAATTTAGACAGGGGAAATGAATAGACCGCAGCCGTACCAACAAAACGGTCGCCGAATGGAGGGTGAGTAGATCTGCGTCCACTACAAGGAACCATCCCAAAGCCCGGTCTGAGATATTTTCATGCAGCGTTTTCAATTGACCGTATGGCCTGAGGCATGAGAAATTCAGCCAATTACAGTGCTCGGCATCAATGATCCGCCTACAGAAAGTACGGTATCGCTGGACCTTTGTTATTGGTATTTGTGCAGCGCGTCCCGGGTCACCCATCGCCTTTCCTCCCTCTGCCGTACGATCCGTATCAAGCCCATGACGACCGTACAACTGGCTCTTACATAAGACATTCGGCTCAACGACTATTGCCCGTATGCATGTTCTCGCCGCCACTGTCCGTCCATTGAGCTTACTTAACCACTGTAGTCGTCGTCCTTACGGCCGTCAGATATGATTACGGTAAGAAATACATGTCTTTTCTTCACGTTTGACGAACCACAGCGTTGCCAGTCCTTACGTTCTCAGATGAGGTATGCCCAGCGTCCTTCTGCACCATGTGATGTCACATCGTTGCTCGTCGACGATCCTTCCAGATAGAATATGTTTGGGTCTGCAAGTACACTATCGTTAGCGATGATATATGTAGGCTGACGTGGGTGCAGAACCGGCGCTGGACATGGGCAATGGCATTATTCATTCTTGTGTGTGTCCCGAGCATGGCTATACATCTGTATTGACGGTCGTGTTCTAGGGTCGTTACTCGGGGCTGTCTGTCGTCATGTACATTGATCCCTGAATATGGTGTACGTAATTTCTGATCAATTCGTCAGAGCGTCTCCTCACATTATGGGCCATAGAAGGGGTCCCGTACGTGATTCAATGCGTCTGGATCAGCACTCAGAATAAAGCCACTGGTATGTGAGACGCAGTTGCAGAGGCTGCACAGCATAACGGTCTGTCCGGTTATAGATGTCACCACTCAACTGCTCGATTTTTCGCTCTGCGTGCAGCAAACCACGGACGGTTTCCCCTTTTCCCCAGCGTTTTGAACATCACCGAGATCATCTTTGGGGTGTGTATGTGTCTGCTGGTCGTCCTCCGGTTTGCCGGGGCGGCGATGCAGATGTACGAGGCGACCAGCCGGTTTCAGCTGAACCGGTACATGAAGCCCGTCGTGAGGGAAGGCGTGGTTTACTTTCTCGCGTAAGTCTACCAATAATTTCTCGTCCCCCGGCAGCCGTTCGGGTGACGTATGCACTTTCTACCACCACCACCACCACCACTTACCGACAGCATCCTGTCGTGGACGTTCATCAACATATTGGTCGGCCCGAGAAACCTCCCGACGGAGGGATGGCAGATAACCACGCTCGGGGTGATCAAGTTTATACCCCCGTTCGTTCTGGTGCCGCGGTTCATCCCGAATCTGCGGAAACTGTACGCACGCGATCTCCAAGGGAAGTATCGACGAGACATCCACATGGCGTTTGGTCTCCGATCGACGTCCGGTCGCGTGGCTGCCGTGTTTACCAACGCCATCACGGACGCCAGGCGGAGTGAGAGTGAGGAGATAGAACTGGAAGAGAGGGACGTCGTAGCAGGGATGGCTGCGTGTCGTCGACATGCTGCAGTAGCATGGAATGAGGCTGATTCAGCCCGGGTCCTTGAATGATGCGTGTGCATGCTCCCCATTCAATGCCAAGTATGTACATGTTCACAACTGGTACGCAAAGCGCATGTGCATGACGCAGGTACAAGTTTGAAGTTGGAGGAACGATGGAGCCCGCAGCATACATACAACCAAGTGTCATTCTACCTAACAACGCATCTAGTTCCGACACAAATCGACTTGGGAAACAAACTAACGCTGCTACGGGTGACTTCATTGTTTGGCATTCTGCCTGGCGTGCGCCATGTTGATCGTGTCACTGACGAGGTTCACCTCGTCGATCGCATCCCTCGGTTCCGTGTTCAGCACTACACTCAGCAGCGTGGCGCTTGAGACGATGTACACGCGTTGATCTGCAAGGTTTGCATCCCTCAAGACGTCCCGGACGCTCTTCCTCGTCCTGTCGACGAATTGTTTCCGCGCGGCCTTGTACAGATCTTCGCGGTGATCGTCGTCGTCTTCGTCGCTGTCGTAACCCATCTCCACTATGATGTTGCGGATGCGTTGGTAGCCTTGGAGCAAACGATATACGTCGGAATGTTGAAACGCCCCGCGTTGGTGAGTATGGCGATGTCCGTCATGGTAAAACGATTGTCGAAGAGGACGATGATGCAGTCAAAGACGTAGAGTCCTTGGTCGTTGAAATACTGCCGGTCTGGACCTCTGAGCGTGCCCGCACCAGGGATGTCGTACCACACGAACGGGCTGGCCGGGTTCGGGTCCGGGTATCTGGTCAGCTGGAGCGTCGTTTGTGTAACACCGACGGCTGCGGCGCCAGCGTCCCGAGTGCGCAGACCACGGAACGCGTTGACGAGGGAGGACTTTCCACTGCCCGAGACGCCAGCGATGGCAAAGTGGAAACGATCTTCCCTGTACTGGATACGTCTCTTAGTCGCCTCGACCTCCTGGGGTGAAGGGGTCACAACGGGCTGAATCCCATTTCTCAAACGTTCTTCGGCTTCCTGGCGGGCGACGTTCGCCCTGCGGACCTCTTCAGCGGCCGTGCGAGCCGTCTGCTCTGCGTGGGCCCTGGCAGCCTCGGCTTGACGACGCTGCGCGTCTGCAGCCCGTTGCGCCCTCTCCGCCTCTTCCCTCGCAGCGCCCATCGCCCTTTCCGCATCGTCGCGCAGAACTCGAGCGCGCTCCCGTTCCGCTTCGGTATCGAGAGCGAACCTCATCGCGTCTTCCCTCGCAGTGCGGGTAGCCGCTTCGGCGAGCTCCTCCGCACGTCTCGCGGCCGTGGGGGCCTGGCCCATCTGGGCCCTCATCCGCTCCATCTCCTCCACGGCTTGGCTCGCGATCCTGTCTGCTTCTTCCTGGCGCGCGCGCGCGCGCTGTCGCTCCTGCTCTGCATCCTCCAGAATCTGCTCGACGAGACGCCTGGCCGCCTGAGCGGATTCCACGGCCGAGTTCAGGACTTGTTCGGCGTGGTAAAGGGCTGCGATGGCGGCTATCGTCGGGTTCGACGACCGGCGGGGATGGAAAAGGAGAGGCACTGCGATCGCTTCCAAGGGTACCAGCACATTGGCCATGATGGATATGATACGACACTTCTTTGAGATGTTGGGGGGGGAGAGGAACGGGGGCGTATTTTAGTGTCTGCATGCCTGACAGTGGAATGAGGTGTTATGTAGCGTCTCTCCCCCTGAACCCAGCTATCGAGAACGCCGGCGTGAATAATTTCAAGACGGGCTTCCAGAAAAATGGGCATTTGATTGTGCATGATGGAGGGAGTGTTGATGTTGTGAATGGAAGGTGTAGAAACGAATGAAACTCATCTCATGTGTGGAACCCCAGATCGATGAACCGACTCGTGTTGATAGCACGCTGTCTGAACATCACGACGTGTGTGAGATCCTCGCTGTCGTGAACAGAAGGCATAGGCAGCCTCTCACTACACGGAGGAACTTGGAGCATCGTGTTCCTTCCTTTTCTGGAAAGTCTAATCTACATGGACGTCTCCCACCTGCTCGCATCCAAACCGTACGTTCTCCTCCATAGCGACTCGACCTCTCACCCTCACACTTTCTCCATCCAGTCCATCCACCACCGTCGACAAAGACACCCCCCTCGACGTCGACCCCGGCTTTCTCCTCGTCACTGATCCCAACCCGACCGACCGCGAGAGCTACATGTAACCGTCTCCTTCCCTTCTCCCTCCGTTTTTTTGTTTGTTTACTGAACCCAAACCCACAGCGCCAACCTTGACGACTACCTCCGATCCACCGCACGTGACGGCATCCAAGCCCTCTTCACCGCCCTCTACGCCCTCCCGACCACCCCATCCCCCCCCCGCCCCCCCCCCCCCCCCCCCCCCCCCCCCCCCCCCCCCCCCCCCCCCCCACCCCCCCCCCCCCCAGCTCCCCGCGCCCACCACCCCCCTCCCCCGCGCCAAGCCCCTCCCACCGACCAAACCGCCCCCCACCAAATGGGAACGCTTCGCCGCCACCAAGGGCATTCAGAAAAAACGCCGCGAACGCGCGGTCTGGGATGAGGAGCGCCAGGAGTGGGTCCACCGCTGGGGTCGCGACGGGAAGAACAGGCAGGCGGAGACGCAGTGGATACACGAGGTCAAGTCGGACGCGGGTGCGTGTGTTTCGTCCCCCCCCTCTCTCTTCTCTCTTCTCTCTTCTCTCTGAACCTTCACGACGATGTGTTTTCAGCGGTCGACTTTGACCCCGTTGAAGCCGCACGCACCGCCCGCAAAGCCCGCGTCGCCAAGAACGAGCGTCAGCGTCTCCAAAACGTAGCCCGTGCCCAGGCGGCCGGTCAGGATCGCGACCGGCGTGCGCGCGACATCGACCGCACGCTCGCCTCTACGCGGATCAGTACCGCCAGCATGGGCAAGTTCGACAAGCCCCTCGAAGGGGATAAAAAGATGCGCGGCGTCAAGCGCAAGGTACGGTCTCCTGTTTTCGGTCAGCGGTGTGGCGCTCATCGCATGCGTGTTCTTAGTTTGAGCCCGCAGAAGTGTCGGCGGAGCAAGAGAAGCAGGCGTCGCTCGCTCTGCTATCAAAGCTGGACGGGGAGACGAAACGAGCACGAAAAGAACAAGGCGGTGGCGACGATGCGCTCAACGTCCGGAAGGCCATCAGGGCGGTCAGTAAAGGCAAGGGTGGTGTTGCTTTGGGCCGGGAGACAGCTGGCAAATCCAAGCCCAAAGGCAAACGAGGAGGTAAACGTCGATGATCATGGCGCAAAAAAAAAAAAAAAGAACGTCCATATCGTTCACATCCGAGGGTTCATACCATGATTAAAGTACATGCATGTGTGCATACCAAAAAGTCTGGTACGAAAACTATATCATCCCACCCCATCCCAGGCTACTTTTCTGCTGGGAGGTTCTCCATGTTGGCCTTGCCTTCCTTGATCCACTCCTCCTTGACCAACCTGTCTCGCTCCTGATAGTACAACCTATACACGAGCTTGATCGTCCCCTCACTAACGCCCGCTACGGCACTGATATCCCGCGCCGGCTTCGGCTTCCCCAACAATAGACACGTAAAGTAGATCGCGCCACCCGCAATCGACACCGGGCTCCTCCCATCCGCGATCCCATGTTGACGCGCCGCCACGATAATATCCGAACACACGGACTGCAAGCTGACCGGCAAATCCAAATGATTACAGTACCGAACCAGCAACGTCTCCGGCCCCGTCGACGGGTTGTTCGCACTGTTGTTGCTCTGCGCCGTCGCGCCGGGCGAAAGATTGAACGCCTGCTCGAGCGCCTTGTAGCACTGCCCGAGCGTCTTCTTCGACACGTGCGTCAGGTTGCAAATCTCCCGAAACGTCCGCGGAACGTGCGCCTGACGACACGCGATGAAGATGCACGCTGCGATCACCGCCTCGAGCGGCTTGCCGCGCAACAGCTTTTCCTCGTCCGAGCGCTTGTACAGCTGCTTCGCGATGTCGCTGATCGTCTTTGGGAGCGAAAACTGGTCGCACCAGCTCCCAATGTCGCGAAAGGCGGTGAGGAGGTTGCGCTCGGAGCGCGAGTTTTGCGAGCGCGAGGCCGCACGCTGGAGTTCGCGTGCAATACCCGACCCGCCGTCTCGGAAGCTGATCACGGTGTCCAGCTGTTCCATGCCCTCCAACAGAGGGTCCGACGCAGCACCCACACGAGACGGGTCGTCGCCTTCGTCGTTGGCAAACGTCTACAACAAAAATAAAACAAAAACAAAAAGTATCAAGTCGTATGCAGCGTCACAGCAGAGGTGAGAGAAAAAAAAGCGAAAAAGAAACAAAGGAAGAGGCACTCACCCGCCACTCGCTCCGCGTGTCCACGATACGGTCACCCAATACGAGACCGCAGCCCCCGCACACAAGATCCCCGCTTCCAAACTCCTCGACGATATTCGGATTGGGGTCTCGACAGTCCGGACAGATGAGACGCACGGCCAAATCTGGCCCGTAGGTCGGCTGATGGACTTTCTGCGCATTGGCAGCCAGAGGGAACGGTTGTGAGAATGCCATGACGAGGAGGTGCGAGGGGCTTTGGGAGCGAGTGGGTGTAGTAAATTTTCAGGCTCGAAAATTGTAATGAATGTGAGTTTTGACTATCAAAATATTGATAGTGTATTTGGTTTTCAAGAGTGTGAATTGCAGAAGGATGCTCAACCAAGGCGGCTACCACGGCGTGGTGGTGGTTCGGGACAAAGAAAGTTTGGCCATTCAAGCTGTGGACTTGTGTGTCATCCAGTGTCTCTCGCTGACAAAGCAAACGCATTTTGTAGCACAGCCACGTTCTTAGGAGCTCCATCACGTAATCTCATGACATCATGTGACTGGGCTGTGCAATCATCGTATTCGCAAGAACAGACACTGTATGTACCACAAGAGAAAAGGAAATGTAAGGCAGCGAGACAAAGTAACACACAAAGAACAAATGCATGTAATGACTACCAGGAATATGTATGCATGGATGTAAGCAAAGATGCCAGTCTGTACGGAAAAAAAAAACGTCACTTCAGGTCGTCAGGACTCGGGGAGCATCAGATAGCGTTGTACGTATCCCAAAACTTATTGAACCAAAAAAAGAAGGAACAAAAAGGAAAGAAAATCAACAGGAGAGCTACGCACAACCCGTTACCAAAAAAAAAAAAAAAAGTTCACTCAGTAGTATACAGCCTGAGACGGGTGCGGGTCAGCTTGGTACATCTCGTACCGCGGCATGTGAGTCATGTCATAGTACTGAGAGTATCCATATTGATCCGGGTAGTAGTAGCCTTGCTGGTACCCCGTGTAGTTGTACATGCTGGGATCCACTTGTTGCTCCGATGTAGTGTTGGCATCACCGTGCACCCCCGCAGCGTCCTGCGGCAGGTAGTGCTCTGCCCGAAGCGCAGACGAGTGCGTCTCGTTGATAGGGCTCGAAGACTGTGAGGGGTCAAACGCGGCAGCGCTTGTCCTCAGATTAGACGGTCGTCGCTGCGACTTTATCATCTTTGGCTCCAGTTGTGCTGCAGGCGCTCGGATCTCAATTCGAGAGCTTTGTCGAGGGAAAGCAAATATCGGGCTACCAGTCGCCGGATCAACGAATCCGTTCAGAGGCGGGGTATGAGGTGCCGACAAAAAGTCTGGGGTATGTCCAGGCACGTACGAGACACCTGGTGGCGTCATCATACCATGAGCCAAAGGACGGGGCGTATAGATCGGGGCAGGAAGATACACAGGACGCCCCGTCGCCATTTCATACGCCATCCCATGTGAACTAATTGCGATTCCAGGCGGCACAGGTGAGCCGTACCCGTACGGCGAGCTGTAAGGGGGTGATGGTTGTGGAGGAGTGAAGACGGTCTGCAGTGGGGGAGGTGCGGGTGGGAGTGTGCGCCGACCACCCGGAACTTCCTGTGGTTCGGCATGGGGAGTGTCCGCCTTCAGAAGCGTGGGCGCAACGGTGTCCTGATGTCCGTGAAGCACACTGTCTACAGGAACCGGGGCGGGTTCGGTAGGTGGCGTAGGCACTGGCAACGGGCCAGCGCTAGGCAAGGTTGCTGGCGCCTCTCCGACAGACAGTGTAGAAGGACCAGCGATGGCCATCGAAACCTCGGGAGTTTCGGCGGCTGCAGTAGAAGACGGGAGTTTGATGTCGACTATGGGTGCACGGGGTGGCACAAGTTCGGGTCTCACAGTGAAGACATCCTCGAGATGGGATTCTGGAATGGTAGTCACAGATACCGAGTCTGGACGCGCCACCTTACCCTCGGTCGACCGCCTTGGCAAGCGTACGACGATATTCCTTTCTCCGTCCTCCAAACCCTGCGCATCAGAGGAAGGAAGCGGTCTCGAGCGCCCAGTAGCCTGTGATGACCCGCGAACGATGTGCACCTCCTTGTTAGGTAGCTTGACCCGATAACTTGGGCTACTACTAGAGCGCGGTTTGGGACCACTCTCGTGGAAAAGAGACGTTTCGAGGTGCTTTGTCCAGGGATACTCGGGCTTCATGGCATACCAAATCTTGCCTGACACGGGGGTGGCCGTGGCAGTAGCGGTGGATCTCGAGGGCTGTGGGGCAACACCACCACCACGAGACACTCCGCCCCGTCCACGTCCTGCAGTAAACCCACCTCTCCCACGCAGTGGGCCCAGGCCTCGAGTAGGTCTCGCCAATTGCTGTTGCTGTTGCTGTGCCACCTCACGCCTCTTTTCATCACGCTTCTTCATTTCCTCGTAACCGTCATGTGTCCAAGGTTGATCGACGCGGGGCAGCTCAGGTGGCGAGTTCTCTTGTGTGGCCAGGTCGTCTTCAGGTTGAGGGCCATTTAAAACCGGGCCTGGGCCAGCAAAGCTCGCACCTCTGCCTCTCCCACGGACGAACCCTCTGTCGAATCTACCACGACCACGACCCTGCCATTTAACCCTCCACCAGCCACTCAGACTCCTCAGGTTCTTATCCAGTAAGCGATCGTCGTGACCCCAGAATTCTCCGACGGTGGGGACATACGAAGGATCGGACTCGAGACGTTGCTGGTAAGCTTGACGGGCAGTCTGACCAGTAGTGCGTCTGAAGCCAGTCCGAGACGACTGCCTCGACGTCGAGGCAACCGGTTGATCAGACGCAGCTTCGAGAGGGGAGTCGTCTGGTTGGTCAGACGCCGGCGGAGAGTGCACAGCAGGATGGTCAACCGACGGCGCCGAAGTGGCACGTTTGACGGATGGGCGCTTTAATGGTTTTGAGGGTTTTCGTTGCGGAGCGGGTTTAGGTCGCTCGTCCACCGATGAACTCGTAAAGTCTGCAAATTCAACGACGGGGAGTTCTGCAGGACCATGCGCATTCTCTTCAGCGACCATGTCGGACCACACGCCAGTATCGCCAAAGAAAGGAGTACGACGAGCGTCTCCAGGTTTGGTCGGTTTGGACGCAGACCCGTTGAGTGATGGGACATCGGCGGAGCTCTGAGTAGTGTTTGGGGTGAGTAGGCGAGAGGGGGTTGACGACGGGATGTCCTCGGAGACAGGTTCAGTGTCGGAATCAGTAGATGAGTCAACAGAGGAATGGTCGTCGTCATCGGACTCCGAGTCTGTGCCGACCTCACGCACTAGCTCCTCGTCGCTGCCAAAGTCATCCCTCCCCCTTCCGCGACGTCTGACGGTGCGAGTTTTCCTGGTCGGCGGCAAAGGGTGTACATCTGTGCGAGGGGCGGAATGAGAAGTGGCGGACATGATGGAACCTAGAAACGGAAGCGAGAATGAATGGCAGGAATGCGAAAGACGTAAAGCGACAGCAGAACGTTACATACCTGTGTGTTTGTAGAGATATGAGCAGTCTCGACTCGAATCTGCAGTTCAGATCAAGCGGCGAAAAAAAAGGCAAAAATCGTGAAAATGTAGGGTTATTACGGGTACGGTGATATCGGGTGAGGATAAGGCGAAGCGAACAAGAAGAATGGAATTGACGAGGTCAATGCGGACGGTTAGTGGGGCGGCGTGGAGGACACTGACAAAGAGAGGCTGCGGATTTTGCCGTTCCTCCCTTGAGTCGCGGCACCGCTGGTAGCACTGCCACTGCCACACATGCCATACGACTCATCATGCCATTCGCCCATCTGACCACTGGCAGGACGTATCATTACTTGGATCAGAAACCAGAAAACCAACCTGATAAGCAACCGCTGTTGTGTATCCATGGATTCCCCGATTTTTCGTATGGCTGGAGGAGTCAGATATCTCACTGGGTCGCACGGGGATATCGTGTCATAGCACCAGATATGTTGGGATGCGGGAAAACAGACATGCCCTTGGAAACGTCTGCCTACTCCACCAAACGACTCTGCGACGACCTTGCCGCCCTTCTTGACCACTTGGCCGTTCAAAAGGCTGTCAGTGTCCTCTCTGCCTTCCCTCAGATTGCTCAACGCTGCACAGGTCGTCATTGGCCATGATTGGGGTGCATTCATAGCTGGTCGATTTGCACTGTGGCATCCCGAGAGATCGCTCGCACTTGCCTTGTGCGTTTACCATCTCACCAACACGACCATCCTTAGAATCGCTGGTCTAGATTGTCCGTACCGTATACCCCGCCGTCGAGGCATTACATTTCCTTGGACGAAGTCGTTCAACGTTACCCTTCTTACGGGTATCAACTCTACTTTGCTTCAGAACAATCTACTGCAGAGATTGATGCCCGCGTAAGAAGCCACTGCATATTTTCCACATGCACCTCCTGACTTGCCTTGAAGTTACCGTCGTTCTTTCGAATGGCGTTCAGATCATCCTCCTTGCCCCTACGCCCTGGCGAATTTCAGCGCCATCTCCTTGATGGTGCAGATCTCGGCACAAGCATATTAAGTGACCAGGTGGGTTTCACTCTTGTTCCGACACTCCTGTGTAACAGATCATCTAAGGAACTCAATCACTACATATCGAACTTTCAAAGGGGTATGCTCGGTGCACTGTCTTACTATCGCACCTCTCGCTTTCGCTTCGAAGAAGAAAGAGGTCCTCAATCTAGTTCACCCCTTATGACTGTCCTGACTCACCTTCTCAGATGCTGCCCTGCCTTCAAACCTTCCCGTTGACCTTCCCGTCCTTTTCCTATATGGGACCAAGGACGCAACGTGTCCCCCTGTTGCTCTTGGAAGCATGGGAAAGTTCATAGATAAGCTCCAGGTCGTGTCGATACCAGAAATTGGTCATTGGATCATGGTGCAAGCGCCAGAGATCGTGACTCAAGTCATCTTGGAGTGGGTCCCATCTGCTCTGGACCCTAGAGCAGACGGACGCTTATGAGTCATGGCTCCAGCGGCGGAAATAAACATCCAAATACGTCTGTTTTGGGTGTGGTGACGGTTTATGCTACGCGAGCAGCTGTGGGAGATGGCAGAGTAACCCCGGAAAACAAAGTTGGAAACGATACCACGATCATCCCTTGTGTTGTTTTGAATAAAGAACCAGTGTGGTGCCCGCGTGTGTGTTTCACCGCTCTTATAGTAACCCCACGAGAATGTGCCACGGCTGGGAAGCTGTACACGTTGTCACACCCGATATCGCGGGAATCTCGAGCACGGGCCCCGGCACTGTATAGAATTAAATCGAACAAAAATACGCCTTCTATTCGCTGCAATTCATCGGACGTGACTCACCTGTTGCTAGTCATGATCCTAGACGGCGATGAACACACTCTGGATACAAGTCCAATGGAGACATTGGTAAGTCAAGTTCTGTCTACTATCAGTATGAATGCTAAACACGGTCAAAACGATCATAGCGTCAAGTGATGCGCACGCCACCATCAACCGTGCATTCGATCGATCCTGGGTGATCAGTGATAGTGATGTAAAGGTAGTGATAAATATTGCACTGACTGGTCCGTATTCTTCTCTCCGTCAAGTCATCCTTTTTGTGTCATCGCCGTCGTACCCTCCTCGGCCCATGCTTCCCACCTTACCATGCTCGTCGCGCTTAATTTCTCTTCACAAGCGGTCCGCTACCGCCATGCAGACGACTCTAGACATTGACGTTCCGAGATGCCCGAGATGACGTTCACAATCGACTCTTTGATCCCCTCCGATTGCTCTTAGCTACCGGCCCATCGGACAAGAACGTATCTGATGACCTTGCCGTCGTCATCTCGGCCCGTTGCACTGCCTGTAGCGCGGATACATATGTATATGTATCGCACTGGCCTCAGTTCAGATGGTTCAAGCTTTACGAATCATGGACTCGGCACTTCTCTCTACCGGTAGGACATACTACTTTATAGATCAGCAAGCGGAACAAATCGACAAGCACGCCACGCCACTGTTGTGTGTTCATGGATTTCCCGATTTTTCGTACGGCTGGAGGAATCAGATACCTGGCTGGGTCGCCGGGGGATACCGCGTCATAGCCCCTGACATGTTGGGGTGCGGAAAAACAGACATGCCCTTGGAAGCATCTGCTTATTCCACCAAACGACTCTGCGACGACCTTGCCGCCCTTCTTGATCACCTGGGTATTCAAACGGCCGTCATTCCTATCTCTCACTCTATTCTGTTTGGCCTTTTCTTAGTCATCCTTAGGTTGTCGTTGGTCACGATTGGGGTGCTTTCATAGCCGGTCGATTTGCACTATGGCATCCCGAAAGACTCCTGGCACTGGCTATGTACGCTCGCAGTTCCATCAACGTGTGCATGACTAAATCGCGGATGTAGATTGTCTCTACCGTATACTCCACCGCTGACGCAATTTGTGCCCCTGGAGGATGTCGTTCAGAATTATCCATCCTATGGATACCAACTCTATTTCGCATCTGAACAATCCTCCGCAGAGGTCGATGCTCACGTAAGAAAACCACATTCTAAGCGTTTCGGCGATATGCACCTTACATGGCTTTGAAGATATCCCAGTTCTACCGAATGGCATTCAGGTCACCCGTGAACACCTTTTCGTCCCTACGTCCCGGCGAATTCAGACATCATCTCCTCAACGGCACGGACACTGGCGACAGTATGATGAGCGAAAAGGTGGGTTCGCTCTCGCTCGTTTGCGAGTTTCCACGCAAGTGACATGCCATGCCAGGAACTCGAACACTACATCGCGGGCTTTCCGAAGGGCATGCACGGCGCGCTGTCGTACTACCGTGTGACCCGGATCCGTTTCGAAGAAGAACGCGGTTGGTCGATCTCGTTTTCGTTTTTTCGCGTTCGTGCCCTTGGCCTGACGTTTCTCTCTCTCTTTTCTCAGACGGCGCCCTGCCTTCGAAGCTCCCCTCTGACCTTCCCGTCCTTTTCCTCTACGGGACCAAGGACGCGACCTGCCCCCCGATCGCCCTCGGAAACATGAGCAACTTTATAGACCGACTCAAGGTCGTGCCGATACCAAACATCGGTCACTGGATTACCATACAGGCGCCAGAGACGGTGATGGCGGTCGTTCTGGAGTGGGTCCAGTCCACGCTGGGCACGGAAACGACCGCCGATCGTGATTCGGACTGCTCTGGAGAAGACGTCTGGATGTGTACGTATCTGGACGCCTGATTTCTGTATACGTTCGAGTCCTTTGAAACCTTTTTTGTTTTTGTTTTTTTCTCGGGAACGCGGTGATTCACTGAAAAAAGAAAACGTACCGAGATCACACTTCAGAGTGAGTACGGTTGTTCGAGAGAGAGAGAGGGAACTATACTCTGGGCGGCCTCGTGCCTCGCCTAGCATAGGATGGCACCATGTTACCGTAGATGCAGTCCTTCGTACTTTGTGTTTTCATGCAATGTCATCGCGTTATCCGAATGCTTTCTGTCGGTACACACAATGACGTGTGATAACGGTCCGTCCATGGATGTCAAGAAAAACAAACATCTGAGAACAAGTCACCAAGACACTAGCGACAACATGAGTCCGTGTCGATGTTACATAAGAAAAAAGTGAGCAGCATCAGTCCACATTGATCACTTCCTTCTGCTTGTCCACTTGGAACCCCGTCCAGCTTTCCATAGGCAGCTTGCCCCGCAGCCTCCTCCGCAGCCCTGACACGGGCGCACTCTTCTTCTGACTGCCTCCCCATCTGCCCCTGGCGTTCGCGTCCTGCGCCTCTGCTTATTCCTGAACGACGTGCGCAGCATACGCGGCGGCTTCTTGCTCTCTACGGATGCGCTCGGCTTCTCCCCGGGCTAACTCGGCAGCCAACTCTCTCGCGATCGCGGCCGCTGCGTCCAGTCTCCTCTGTTCTTCGTCCCCCACACCAGCTTCTCGTGCTTGCCGCGCAGCCCACTCTGCTTGACGTTGTAGTTCCTCAGCCTGTTGAGGCGTTATCTCGACTGCCAGCCGCCGGCGTTCGGTGGCACACCAACCGGGTTCGTAGTGGCTTGAGTGTCCGCCTCCCATTACGAAAAAGGTTGGTACGAACGATTTCTGTGTTTGGGGACTTGAGCGAAAACGCTTTTATTCGTTATGTGACAGCATCTCGGTGGAGGCACGATTCGGAAGTAGCTGCATTCTGTTTCGAAGAACGATACATCGGCGAGCCAAAGCCGCACGTTGGTGGGGTTGGGGCAAGCAGCCTTGCGTCAGGAAGTTCTTGCACCTCGTTGCATTGGACTTGGATCACATCGTGATGGATGCTGACACGAGACATTCCAAGCGAAGGTCCGACGATCTTTGCGTTCATATATGGTGTCCACGGTGCAGATGTACTTCA
>JBBPMP010000289.1:0-28651 GCA_038090395.1 Boletales sp. KT-2023a | reverse complement strand
CGCTCGGGATGTCCCAAGTATGGTACACCGGACCGATAGGGAAGATGGCTGGTGCAACGAACGGCGCCGATCTTGGATTTGAGGTACGGGCAATGATTTCTAATCGAGTTATGAGCCAGAAAAAGTGATGTGTCTTACCTGATCTTTTCTTTCCCATAGCTCGCTGCTGGCTTTGCAGCGATCACATTCCCACCCTTGCGATGGATGGAGATACGCTTGACTGGGAGGTGAACAGAGTTGCTTATAGGAGGTCAATATGATACGCTTTTAAATATCTCGCAGTCACTTGAAAGCTTCGCTGTATGCCGTCCTGTTTCGTCAGCATGAGAAGATGAACTCGTGGTCTCAGGCCAACTCAGGCGTGCCCACTGCACAGACAGCTAGGATGGTGCTCAGGTCAAACAAGGACATGGTTCATCCAAGTCAGTGTCCCGTCATTGTGTCAACTGAGTGTGCACACTATCAAGTTATGCTCCACGTTGGGAAATTTGAATGCCTCCAAATCAAGATCAGGACTTCAATCATTAATCGAATTAATCAGGCTTATCACACGGAGATCTTGGCTGATCATAACGCGCATATTCGACATACAATTGCGTCTCAATTATGTAGATAAAAGTATCGCTAAAACATCGCTTAGCGGCTGAGGCAGTGGGCAGACGGAACGCGTACAAATGGTGAATTCGTGGTCAGCTGTCGCACATGAGCCCGCATTTACATATATGTGTACTGGGGAGGGTATAGCATTTATAATGTGCCAATGAGCCAGCGCAGGTGCAAGCAGTGGAAGCAATGCGATCGCCCGGTGATTAGTGTATGATCGGTGTGCCAGTACTGTCGGTACGGTCGTCCGCCTATGCTATCCTGTGTCAGGACTCAAGGAACATGGAGATCCGGTGAAAATAGTGGACACTAGCTGTGCATGTCGCTTTGTCAGTCGCTACGTAGCAACATTCACTTATCCAAAAAAAAGAAAAAGAAAATAGTGGACACGTCACACAGGCACGTGCCATTGAGTCGTGCTCTTGCCGAGTTTCCTTCCGATGACACACAAATGCGTGTCAGTCTAGAGCAGGCGGTCGTCTTTTCATAAGCTTGTTTTCTTTTTTTGTCAGCCCTCCGATCACAGCTCTGGTCGTCCAGTAACTACAGCCTGCCCTCGTAGATGACATTCCTCACTGAGTACGGTATGTATCTTTATCACACGAAACAGCCCCGCCATGCACATGGTCTAGTAGCTCATAAATCCCCTTAGGCATGAACAGGATTCCAAGTTTCTTCCTCCCGGCTCCTGCTCTAGTACTGTCGCGATGTTAACCAACAAAGCTAAACTGGATGCCCTCTTGAAATTGATCAATTCGGCTGCTCAGGAAGCCATTGCGGAGTACGAGAAAGCCGATGACGATATCCCATCAATCAACTCCACCCACCCTCGCTCATTGTATAACGCTATCGACCAAGTAGCACTCAGGAGTACCGTCCGCGTTCTCGGAGGTGCATGCACTCAATTATGCACTACAATCGCACCCCCCTCTCACTCCGTTATCAACGTGAGCCTCACTTCCGCCTCATCACCACATGAGGCTAACGACCATCATCGATAGCTTGTGCAAATGTATGACTACGCTTGCATCCGTGTCGCGCTCCGAGAGAACATCACAGATGTTCTTGTGAATTATCCAAACGGTATCCATGTGAATGAACTCTCCAAGACCATTAACATTGAACCAAAGAAACTCGCGCGTGTGCTCCGTCTTTTGGCCACCAGAGGATATTACAATGAAGGTCAGCCAAATTGTTCAGTTGCAAAGTATACCGTAACTTATCCGGCTTGTTATTGGAGACTGATACGTTTGCAAACAACCGCCTTTCTTCTCGTTCTTCACAGCGAGAACCCCGTTCATTATATGGTCAGCCCTCACGTCGAGGTAACAGCGAAAGGGGCGGCGGTGTTGCATGAAACATTGAAAGACTCAACCACCGGATACTCTGATGATCCCGAGCATGCCGCTATCATGTATGCCAATAACAAGGAGGGTATCACCGGCCCATTCTCTTTGACTGGATGAGTCAAGAGGTAGGTAGCTAATCGATTTATGAACACTTCATCTCATGCTGCCTTGCAGGACTCTTGGAGAGAAGTAGGTGAAAAGATTCATTGCTAAATATGTTGCCTGACGATGTATAGAGTTACCATCGCTCGATGAAAGGGATTAACAGCATCACGGGCTCGTTGGCAGTCCTAACTTGTATGTTCCCCACATGAAATCAGCACCACTTCTTGACCGTCGACTCAGATTCGACTATTGTCGACGTTGGAGGAGGTGTCGGCGCTTTCCCGCTTCCTCTTGCAACAATACGCAAGCACGTCAATTTCACCATTCACGATTTGTCGGAAGCACTCATCCAGTCAAAAAGCATGAGTAGTGAACATCGGTCCCTCTTCCATATAGTCACAGCAGGCATGAAAAATACAAGTAAAGGTGGCTATTGATTGAAAAGATACTGGAAGAGGCCTGAAACATACCTTTTGCAGTCTAATTAGACCGTGTCACAGCCGTCATTACTCCGTCCAACTAGACGACAAGCGCGGGAGTCACAGGTGCGTCGATACCACAAGTGCCACCCACACTCGACATGAGAAACTGCGGACGTGTCATGGTTTGAAATGCCGCATTGTTCCATATGCACTAGTTACTCAGCGCACGGGTGCAGGGCCGTCCGTTGTGGTCCGGGTACTCGCTCCTTACTTCCCTCCGCTGAACTCGTGTCTACAAGGAAAATAAATAGGCCTGTAAGACCCTGCCACCTGTCATGCTAGCGTCGTGCGCCTCGCGAGGCCGTTCCGCGAGATTCAGCGAGGACCACCTGCTCGGAACCTCATCTGAGCCTCGCCCTCGTCTCCCTCGGCCATATATAACGTACACTTCCAGCATGGTTGAACCCTGACATTTCTAGCCTTGAATTTTTTAATTTAGCTTGTCTTTACATACATATATATATATAATACAATATATCTGCAACTGTTACTCAGATGAAGTCATCGGCACGGGAGCTTCTCCCCGGTTTTGCTATGAACACACAGCAAGTCAAACGTTTCTCAGAGTCGTGGGCCAGAACGTGCACGTTTGTGGCTCGGGCCTGTCCCTCGCGCGGCAGAAAATTCAAGGACACACGCGTCTCCAAGACCCCAGACTTTCTCGAGCTTCAGGCCAGCTTCGGTTCTGTAAAAAAGTTTGAACTCAGAAACCCACAAGGATGGTCTTAAAATCCCTCGGCTCACGAAAGCTCTAATGAATCCCGGAGGGTACGCTCCTTCCCATTGTGCAAGATCAACATCGTCAGGTCCCGTTGATACATGCGAATATTCCCAACACCGAAGTTAGGGAGCATGGGCTCTGGTGCCTGTGTACGTTTTGCCCAAAATGTTCACGACTCGTGTCCACTTCATTGGATCAGGATTGGCTCACCACAGGAGCATTGACAAACCCAGCATCGGCTATGGCTTGTTTATGACTGAAGTCAAGAAGAACCTGGTCATCTATACAGTTAATAGTTGAGCTCGAAGCTGACTTCCGAGTGGTTCCAACTCACGGATGAGAACCCGGCTGTGAGGCCCCAATGCTTGACGGATATTGCGAAGAATCGTCACAGATTCCTGGTCAGGCCAGTCGTGAATGATGTTACGGAGCTACTCCAGTCCAACTACCATTAGAGTCCTGTCATTGCATTGCAGAATATGAGCCCACATAGTAAATATCTTTCCCCTTGACTGGAATCTGAGTTAAGAAGTTAAGTTCCGCGAACTCCACTCGGTTCTCCTGAATTGCCTCGGGACAGTCCTGTGCCCAAACCTAGCAGAAAAATTGGCCTATTGCGCGAAGGGACTGATGTTTAACACTCACGCTTTTTGACTGGACGAGTACCTCCGGCAAATCGTGAATGGTAATCTTGACATGCTTGTGTATTCTTGCAAGAGGAAGCGAGAAAGCGCCAATACCTCCTCCAACGTCGACAACAGTCGAATATTTATCAAACGGGAAATCTAAGTCGGCAGTCAAGCAAGCGGTGCTTATCCCGTGTGGGAACGTACGAGTTAGGACTGCCAATGAGCCCATGGTGCTGTTGAGTCCTCTCATCGAGCGTTGGTAACTCTATACATCGTCAGGCCACATATTTAGCAATGCATCTTTTCACCTACTTCTCTTCGAGAGTCCTGTACGGCAGCATGAGATGAATTATTCATAAATCGATTAGCTACCCACCTCTTGACTCATCCAGTCAAAGAATGTGCCGGTGATACCCTCCCTATTATTGGCATACATGACAGCGGCATGCTCAGGATTATCAGAGTGTCCGGTGGTCGGGTCTTTCAATGTTTCATGCAACACCGCCGCCCCTTTCGCCGTTACTTCGACTTGAAGGCTGGCCATATGACGAACGGGATTCTCGCTGTGAAGAACGAGAGAGAGGCGGTTGTTCGCAAACGTATCAGTCTCCACTAAAAGCTGGATGAGGCACGGTATATTTTGGAATTGAGCAATTCGGCTGACCTTCGTTGTAACATCCTCTAGTGGCCAAAAGACGGAGCACACGCGCGAGTTTCTTTGGTTCAATGTTAATGATCTTGGAGAGTTCATTCACATGGATACCATTTGGATAATTCACAAGAATGTCTGTGATGTTCTCTCGAATTGCGACACGCACGCAAGCGTAGTCATACATTTGCACAAACTATCGATGATGGTCGTTAGCCTCATGTGGTAATGAGGCGGAAGTGAGGCTTACGTTGATAACAGTGTGGGAGGGGGGTGCGAGTGTAGTGCATAGTTGAGCGCATGCACCTTCGAGAACGCGAACAGCGTTCTTGAGCGCGACTTGGTCGATAGCGTTGTCCAATGGGTGAGGGTGGGTGGAATTAATTGATGGGATGTCGTCACCGGCTTTCTCGTACTCCGCGATAGCTTCCAGAGCAGCGGAATTGATCAATTTCAAGAGGGCCTCTAACTTAGCTTTGTTGGTTGACATCGCGGCAGTAGTACTGGAGTGGGGGCTAGAGGGAAGAAACTTGGAACCATACTGGCACCTCAGGGGGTTTATAAGCTACTCGACCACGTGCATGGTGGCTATTGCTGGCGATAAAGATACATACCGCACTCAGTGAGGGATGTCATCTGCAATGACCGGTCTGTAGTGAGAGCTGTGATCGGAGAACTGACAGAAAAGGAAACAAGTTACTGTCGTTTTCGGCTAGGTCACCCGGCCATCATGAGTCAAAACATGTTGTGACCTTCTCTGTCGTAGTAGCACCTCAATGGCTCGCTGGAATTTGATATCAACAACAGCATTTGACTCGGACAACCCCGAGTAAACTGACCGGATGAAAAAAGCAACGTTTGAAAGATTCCGGAATTTCATAACATAGTACTTTTGTATCCGGATTTCACGTATTCTACATCATCATCGGAGCCCAACGCTCATTTTCCGATGGAATTCCGTGCAGCGGTTGGCATGCAGTGGTTGAACGAAGCTGACGAGTAGATTTGGGACGAATTTTCAACCCAGCTGAAAAAGACTAATATAAAGGGAAATTGAAGTTTTCATTATGATTACCCACTCCATTTTAGTCGTGTGAGGGAAACTCGGCCAGAGCACGAGTAGATAATCATTTGTGTGACGTGTTTTCACTGGACTGTTATGTTCCCTGAGTCCTGATGCGGGTAGCATAGGCAGACGCCCGTAATAGTACCGGCACGGCGGCACACTGTCAATCACCGGGCCATCATATTGCTCTCACCGCTCGCGCCCGAGCTAACTCATTGGCACATTAGAGATGTCATGCTCTCTCCAGTATATGTGGATGGGCTAATGTACGGCTACTGACCACGAATTCACCATTTGTTCGCGGCGTCCCGGCTTCCCGCTGCCTCAGCCGGCGGCCCCTAGGCGGAGTTTCAACGACACTTTTATATATCTGAGATACGATTGTATGTCAAGCATGCGCATGGTAATCGGCCAAATGGTCTTCATTAGGCTTGATTAGTTTACTTGATTACAGTAATGATTCATAGACTCGGAGGCATTCCAATCCGAAGCAAAACCTGATTGATTTATCGCCACCTGGCTTCCCTAGCCTGGAAGTTCCTTTGTCTTGCATTTGTGAACAAGCATGCCAACCCATCATCTCTAGTGTCAGGCTGTCCCTGCTGCGACGCCCTTGCGGATCTCACTCCGCGGCTGAGCCCCTGCCCTTCCCCCCACGCGAGCTCGTGATCAACATCGAAACTGACGGGGTCACCGGCTGTTTACGCCCTCCGAGCAACCCACACCCCTGGCGCACAGCTCGTGCTAATATCCTTTCCGGACGGCCACGGCCCACGACGGGTTGTTCGCGTTTGAGTAAATCAATCGCCACATGCTCAGATTTCTCATGACACTCGGAGTTACCGGAGTACTATCACGACGAACGGGGATTTCTGTTTGGAGTGACCGAGGCGGTGGTGAGGGTGTGGGAAAAGTAATGGGCGATTCTCGCTTGTTCGTAGGCTATCATGACGGCCGCGCTTTCGTTGTACTAGTGGATGGCAATGCGCGAGTTTGCCATCGCTACTCGACTCGGAATCGTGAAGGAGTGTACGTGCAGATAGAGCAGGTTGCGCTTTAAATGCTACGCGATGGCCTTTGAACATATGTTATGGGATGGATACTCGGGTCGCGGCAGTGGCATGGGTGTAGTTGCAAGCAATAGGTTGATCAGAGTGACATCAAATTGGGACGAGACAAGGAATCGTTCGTGTGCGTGGTATCGTGACCGACCTGCATTATCATACGGCTCGGTTGTCGTACTATACGAGTATCTCAAGGATGAAAAGAGAGAAAATTTCGAGAAGCTTTTGGGACAAGAACGCGGAGTGGATTGCAATTTCTATGCCGGTAGATAGCGAACCCAAGTGAAGTGCGATCTGCTCAACGAGTATATTAGATGTGCACAGAATGCCCTTCTTAACCTTGAGCAGTTCTAGCACTTCGCATCGATTTAGAGTTGGTTTTTCAGGTTTGCAGGCCATACAGTACAATGTTAGTGAGCAAGCAGGAAAAGCAATTAGTATCGTATCCCCTCTGCACAACGCAACAGACACTACACGTCAACAAGGATAGCGAGGACCCAGCGAGACCGTCAATCCTTCAACAACTGCGGAAATCGTAAGATCACGACAGCACCGCTCGCCAGCCCAATCGCAATCTTATTCCCATGCGACGCTCTCCCCTTGGCAGGCGACATGTTCGGCAACAAACTCAGCGCGCTGTCGGTCCTCTTATCGACGATCCACCTGCCCTCCAGGACAAGATCGCCCTCCCTCGCATACATGACAGGATGATCTGCCGGCGTCGCCGTCAACGGTTCCAGCGTCGCCACGTCCCACGCGAACACGGCACCATCCTTGTCCGCGGCGAGGATACGGCCGCGGCCGCGTTCCCTTGCGGGGTCGTCGTCGAACGCGACAGTGGTCACCTCGCGTTCCAACCGAAGCGGCTCGATGAGCGCTTCTCCAGTCTCCGAACACCACATGCGCACCGTCTTGTCCAACCCGCCCGTCACGATCCGCGTGCCATCTGCGGAGAACGCGACGTGGGACACGAGTCCCTTATGGAGGCGCGCGACGCCCATGCTCCCCGCGCTCTCGACGTCCCAGATGCGCACCGTCGTATCGTACGAGCCGGTCACGATGCGCTTGCCGTCATGCGAGAAGGTGACAGAGCGGACAGGGAGACGGTGTTGTTGAACGAGATGGGGTAGTTCCGTACCAGTTGCGATGTCCCAAAGGCGGACAGTGGTATCCTTGGAAGCTGACGCCAGCAGCGTACCGCTGGGGGAGACGGCGACCGAAAAGATATCGCTCTTGTGACCGACGAAAATAAAGGGTGACGGTTGTAACGCGGCATGCGGGTTGTAGAGTTGAGTTCCTGCGTGTGCGTCCCAGACGCGGATGATGCGATCGTCGGAACCAGAGATGATTCTGGCTCCGTCAGGAGTGTAGGCGAGGGAGGTAATACCGCCCCCTCGATGAAAAATGGGTGGTAGAGCTTCCTTGCCAACTGCGGCGTCCCATACACGGATAAATCTATCTCTAGAACCTGACGCAAAGCGCGTTCCAACAGGCGAAAATGCCAAGGCAAGAATCGTCTTTTGGTGTCCCGTCAGTGGTCCGTGCATCACGGCGCCATCGAACGCATTCCATATGATGATCGTCTGGTCCTTGGACGCAGACACAAGCATGCTTGCATCGTTGGAATAGACAAGGCCATAAATAGGCCCGACATGTCGTGTCAGTGGACCAGCCACTTGTTCTCCGGATGACACGTCCCACAACTTCACCGCACCTCCAGTCGATCCAGACGCGATGTGTTGGTTGTTCGGAGAGAACGCAATGGCAGTAAAGTCGGACTTTTCTGCATACATGGGCTTGGTCACAAGTTCTCCCGAGGTCGAGTCCCAGACATAGATCGTCTGCGAATTTGTGGAAGCAATGTATTGACCATCCGAGGAACAGGAGATCGCAGCTACGTTCTTTCCTTGCTGACCAAATTCGCAAAGGAGGGGTGACCAATGTTCGCGGAACCCGCCGATGACGACGGGAATATCTATATCGTCCTTGAAAGTTTGAAATATTGTGGTAGTCGTTGGTGTAAACGGGAGTGCGCTCTGGTAGACAAGAAGTGGATGTTGCTCGTATGCATGGGCAGAAGTCTGACAAAACCGAACGGCATCCCTGACGAACATGTGAAGTGCTTCATGATCGGCATAGTGGGCCTGGCCAACCAGCCTCAGACAACGAAACGGAGAGGATACGGTGGACACGTACATCGGCCCATTCCTTCAATCCTATCATTAACCCAATCGTCTGTCTCGCCTTCCCCATAATGGTCATCACTTCGATCCAATGCAGAAAATGCGCACGCAAAAAGCTGTAGACTTCCTCCGCTATTGCACCTTCACTACCTGACATTGATTTGCGCAGATGGTCAACCCAATATCTAGCGGGATATGCGATATCTTCCGGAAGAACTGCCTTCAAAGGTAGCGTTGACAACTTCAACCCACACATGTTTTTTTTCAGCGCCCTTCCTAAGTGAGTGATACAAAGTCTTGCAGCGCGTAGATGGTGTTGCTGGCGATCAATAAACCACAAATCCGATTTACACCTCCGCTTCTCCGTGATGAAATCTGCAAAACTTGGGTGCATCACGTATATAGGCTGGTCTTTTGCATATTGTAATACAGTTTCTAGACGCTCGATTGTGTGCCGACAAGGCCGCTGTCTCCTGGCCCCAGCATTAGCGTTTAAGAGGTCAATTGTGTGCGCGGTGAGGGGGTTTTCCGCGACAATGATTAGGCCCATGATATCACGGAAGTCGATGGCGAATGCGGTATCATCCCATTTACCGGCTGACTCGAGGGCAGTGATATACATTCTGTCGATCGTGTCCTCGGCGTTCGCATACAGAGAAGTCTGCACGAGTTTGGACAGCCTTTCTTCTGGATCCTGCCCTATTTCAATGTACCGGCAGGCGGTGAAAGCCCATATGAACAACCCAGAGGCTCGAAGTACGAGAGCGTCTGTCAGCGTCTTTCCAGGCCAGTCCGAGGGGATGCCCAACGAATCGTTTTGCAACCGGATATGGACCATTCGATGATGGATGTACGTTCGAACGTCCTGCTCGTTCGTAGGCGACTTGATGTCAATTTCGCGGGAAAGGATGTGTGGAGCCTTGCTGAACGCCCTATAGATGTCTCTCTCCGCACGACTCGTAATGAATATGCGAATTGTGGGAGGAAGCCGAGAACTTTCTGAAGCAAGGATATGAAGGAGGTCTTCACGCTCGCCTGACTGTCCGCACTCATCGAGAGCATCAATCACGACGAGAATAGGACCTTCTCTGAGACGATGTTCAAGAGCGGCAAACGGTTCAACGAGGAGCTTTTGAAACTGACAACGGAGTGGCGCTTGTCGAATGCTCGGTATTTGTTCGATGGACTTGGCAATGGCGTTACCAATACGATGGTCGGACTCTGCAAGTTGATATGCGAGCGTGCGAATGAGCGATGTGGGATCATTTCGAGCTGCTACTCCCCGGGTGAAAAACGCGGATGCGCCGAGACGGCGTAAGTCCCGGAAGATATTGGCGACGGACGTCGCGATGGCGCTCTTGCCTGAACCAGGGAATCCCTGTAGCCAGAAAACGTTACTCTTGATCGTGGGGGTAACGGCCCAGGCAAAAATCTCTGCAAGAATGTCCATACGTGTATTCGGGAGACATTCGGATCGCAACGCATTGTCCATGTCGGCAGGTGCGAGTTTCAATAAGGTACGGTCGTCAACTGGATGACGTGCCGTCAGAAAAGTGAATACAAAGATAATTGAATGCGCCTGACGCAATCTATTCACGTTCTCATCCAATCGGAAACAAACGAGCGCAGCTTGTATAGAGGCACCCGTCTCTAAGGACTGCTTCAGCGCCGTGAAGCTCTGCATGAATGCACCGATTTGGCGATCAGTCCATCCGCTAGACATCAGCCTTTCTGTAGGGTGCTAGGGTGAGACATCGAAAGGGTCGGCTGGGTGAGAACACACTTCCAAATCCATGGCCACTGCACTCTCGGAGGAACATGGTACATTCCACTGTTTGAGACAGAAGGTTACGGATCGTTTCCTCAAGAGCGGGTATCTTTTCCGGAAAAGATTTGATAGTTTCAACAAATGTGTACGAATCCTTCATCAACCCACTAAGGTCTTCAAGTCTTCCATATCGTTCCACTTGTCCTTTCATAATCTAGGGAACGTGTCAAGAAGCATCAGCGCTGAAGTTTGTTGAATTAGTACCGTGTAGAATCCAGTAACAGCCTTCCATGCGACATTTGCATATGGATTTAACTATAGATGTTAGGGAAATGCTAACGTTCCTCGCAAAAAGGTCGACACACTTGTGCCACAGCATCGCCAACTGCCATGAAGGCTTCCAACTTCAGTACGATCTCCGCCATGGAGGATTCGATGCTCTCGACAAATCGTTCCTCTGTTTGAGTCAGCTCTTGGAGATCTCCTGACCCATGCAATCGAATAAAAAGTTCCCAGCGATCGGCCTTCTGACTCTGCTTTTCGATGTTCGGTAGAAGCCGAATTGGAAGTTCTTGTTCTTGTCCTGTAGTGTAGTCACCATCAGAAGCGCGGTACTTTAGCATCGTCCATACCTCCAGCTTTCTGTCGACTCGATAAGAGATCGGATATTGTGACTTCTGCGGAGGCCAATAATTGTTGGCGTAGCAATACTTTACGTTTCAACTCGAAGCAAAGGACCGTCTCAGAATGTACAGGCCTACAGTTATCGTGATCGGGGCCGAAAATACGGATGCTGAAGGACACGCACAACAAAAATCGATCTTCCCACTCATGTTGCCCTCCCTTTTTCGTTGACTTCGTGCGAACAGGAGTGGGGCTACGGTCAACATGGATATACACGATACATTTAGACCAGTCTTTCGCGAATGCTGGTAGCTCGGCCTTGACGACTGTCGTATGGCGAGCATCACGATGATTGTAGGAAGGTGATAACCCCACACGCACCACTGAGGTCGATGTTTATCACCTGGAGACTGCCGGACATCTTGTTGTCATGTACTACGCCAGGAAGTCGTATAGTTGCCGGATCCGAAGCTATGCATCTTGCATATCCGCATAAGTAGCATGTCGTGCACGCGCGTCGCGGCGTTTTCCAAGTCGTCGTCCGACATCGTAACCTGGTCTGAATTTTCACCCACGAGGAACTCTTTACGTGACCTGCATGACAAGCACTGGTAGCTCTGGATCAGATCCTATACCCAGCACCCTCCAGCGAGCGACCTACCGCCTCAACTTTCCTCCGTCTTATGTCGTCGTGGGCGTCTACAGACTGTGCACTGACGAGTCCCTCTACAAACCTGCTTGGGACAAATGCAAGCATGGGGTTCAGCGCGGTCTGATAGTCGGGTTCGTCTGGGTGCGTCCAGACACCCGTGTGCATCGTGGTGACTTGGCTGACCGGTCGAAAGACGTGTCTCACATACAGAATCCAGAAGCACGTCATACGGGGACTCCTCAACAACCCTTCTTCTCTGTTTTCCTTCAGCTTCATCACCCGCCTCTCTCACACCGCGTCGGACCTCTCGGAAGAGACGTTCCTCGGAATCAGGTTACCATTTAATATCTCCACTTGTGCGTCATCCGTTCCGTTCACCATGAAATGCTACAACCCTGTTCCTGTCAGACATGGCAATCCTGCTCCTCGGATCTCAAGTGACGGCGATTATCACTTTCTTTCTCTCTCGGAACATCCGCGTTGCGCGACAACGCGCATGGGACCAGACGGTCGCTTCTCGTGGCAAGGGTCCCGACTTTTGGCAGCCCTACGTGGAGGAATGGGACGTGCCGCCGGTTGTCAATGAAAGCCTGAGCACCCGTGTTGGCAATATGATGAGCATATGGATCGTCGGCGTCGCCGTCAGAAAAGGTGTGTATATGTATCTACGCTTGTGAACGACGTGTTCGCCATGGAACTGAAATTTTACGTGATTTTCTTTAGTTTTGCTTCTTCCATTGTCCTTGTATCCATTCATAGGCACATTGCTAACAGCCGGGATGAAAGCCATGGGGACAGCCCAGCACCTCCACAAACCCGTGAGTCAAGCCCACCTTCTTATATATGCTCTGACACCATATCTTGTTACGCAAAAGTACTTCAAGGCGAAAAAGATGACATCCCATGAAATTGCAGTATTCATGGAAGAGCGAAAGTGGGACTACCGATGTATGTAATGGTGTTTCTACGCCTGAAGCAGCCTTTCATGCCATGATGCAAAATGTAGCTTTTGGTTTCACAGCCGCACTATTAGAGGACATCCCGATAATTGGACTTGCATTTACAGTGTCCAACAGAATTGGAGCAGCCATGTGGGCACACGGTATGTTTCTACACCAGCGAAATTTGGCATTTTATAATCCATTCATGCCGACAATCAGATCTCGAAAAACGTCAACACTACATCGCCGAACGAAAAAAGACCACACGAGAAAGCGGAGGTGTAGGTGAACGATCAAAGGGACTTTAAATAATTTACCGTATCACCCATCTTGATCAACTCGTGTTCCCAAAGTAATAGACATCGCGTAGGTTCGTTGAATGTAACATCTTCAGCAGGCTTGGATACGTCGCAAATCGTCAGTTGATGATCGGTTGCCAATCAAGTTTCTGGACTGTAATGATTCTGGATCGTGCCTTACTGTGATAATGGTCGCACAGTCTAATGCACGGTGTAAAGGACTCGAACTGCACATACGTGAAAATCTGAGGTATGACAGCCTTTTTCATTGGTTTGGTTGTTGAGAGCATGTTTTTCAAGGACATTCTCTTAGTAATCCCCAAGATGCCAGGGTCCAGCAATTGATGTTGAGTCGCTCCTACAGCAAGGGACCTCGACGCGGACAATCTATGTTTGGTCGAGGAGCTCTGGCTCCAGGGACCAGTCGAACCACTTCCACGATTGACTCATACCGCAGACTTGGGGGGAACTGAAAAGGATGATCGTCCATGCATCTGCCGGTTACCAGCAAGTGTGGGGCCGCCCACCATGAGAAGGCAGGACGAGTAGAGGCCCAAAGACGTGCCAGACCCAGTGAGAAACGACCATAATCGGTTCCCTGGAAAGTGTGACGATATGACGGCTGCAGGACAACGGAGAAATTGGAACGAAAAAACGGAGCATGGCTGTGGACGTCCTGAAATTTGACCCAAATGTTATTTGCTTATGGGGACCACTTACTTGAGAATACGCTTCATGAGACATCTCAATGAGATTCGTGCAAGCAGCAGTGCCATGCATCACGACTCATGATTTGTCGTGACGACAGGTTATAAACCTCACCTATATACACCAACTTGGAACCCTACGAGGGCGCGAGGATGCATTTTCATGGACCCGTCTAGTTGTCCTGTAAATGTGCGCACGACCCACCTCTTGAATGGGAGTCTGTCAGGCTAAGCCGTGGCTGTGTTGCGATCCTTCACTCTCTTCTACTTTACCATGGCCGACAATGAAATTCATATCAATGTCAAGGGTGTTTCTCTATCCCATTTCCCTTCTTTGTCTAGCTTCTTATCATATTCAATCAGGGCCGAGCGAGCTCAAGATCCAGATATCGATCAGCCTAGACAAGACCGTCCGCGACCTCAAGTCTGCTATTGCCGAAAAGGCAGACGTCGAAGCAGATCGACAGAGACTAATTTACTCGGGTCCGTGCATATACGATCATTGCAACCCAAGATGCTGACTTCCATGCGTTCGACAGGGAAAGTCCTCAAGGTGCTTGTTTTGTCGTAGTAGCATGTCACCGGCCTTAATCGCTATCTCACTTCCCAGGATGAAGACCAATTATCCGTGTACAAGATCCAGTCTTCACATACCATCCACATGGTGAAAGGCGGAGCACGCACGGCCGGCTCTTCCACTACCGCTTCCTCCTCTGTCCCCTCGCCTCCGCAAATCCCCACCATGCAGGCGGGCCAGAACCCGTCTGACCCACTTACTCTCCTCAACAGTGTTATGGGCCATGGCGCTATGGCTGGTTTCAATCCATTCGCGGATATGGGTGTTAATCAGAACGATCCGAACATGGTCTGCAACTTAGCGCACAGCTGTCCTGCTGTTCCAATTTACTGATACCTGCCATCGCAGTTTCAAAATATGATGCAATCACCCGAGTTCGTACAGCAAATGTCGTCTCTCATGTCCAATCCTGCCATCCTCGACCAGCTCATCGCTCTCAATCCACAACTCGCTTCTATGGGGCCTCAGATCCGGCAGGTCTTTCAAAGCGAGCAATTTAGGCAAATGGTGTTCGTAACGTTCCCTCTTTTATCAGACTTCTACCGATACAATGTTGAATGACTCCTCAAATTTTTCTTTATCAGCTCGAACCCTGAAGCGTTGCGCGCCATGATGCAGATGTCGGCAGCGATGCGCGGCACTGGGCAAAGTGGACCTTGGTTCGGCGGTGCTGGTTCCCAGGGATTCCCAGCACCTGGACTCCCCTCGGGAGCGCCGGGTACGGGCGCCACTAACCCTGCCTCGCCTTCTACTACTCAACCCGGTACAACTGGAGCGGGTGCTGGTGCTGGTGCTGGCCAGCCAAATCCCGCACTTCTACAAGCTCTCCTTGGTGGTGGACCTCTCGGTGTAGCTGGTATGGGTGGTTTGGGTGGGGGCTACTTTGGTGCGCCACCCGTCGCTCCCACGGATGCAAGACCGCCAGAGGAACGGTTTCAAGTACAGCTTCAGGTTCGCCCAGCAGTCCACTTTCTTCGCTCATCTCACTCGCCATTTCGTACCCTAGCAACTACAAGACATGGGTTTCACCAACGCAACTCAAAATGTGCGTGCCCTTCTTGCGACCGGCGGTAACGTGTCTGCCGCGATAGAGTACATACTAAGTGGGGGTGGGATCTTTTAAAGACGATTTGGCGGTCCCATTCTGTACCTGCGATACAATATAGAAGCCTGAATCCTTGTAATGTTACTATCTACTTTCCGAAAGCTTGAATGGACAATGAGAAAACAAACATCATACATGAGGATACCTGTACTGGCGTTTGTTGTGTGGAGGGTTGTATGGCGAGGCAGCATTGGCACTAGTAGCATTGAATGCATCTCTATATACTGGTCCTCCCTGGCAGTATTGTACACAGTACACAGTTGAATTTAGACTTGTCATCCTTGCTTACTCACCTAATATTACTAATCTTCACAGGGAGTAGTTGCGGGGTTTGCAGTGTTGCTAAGTATAGGTTTAACATTGAACTAGGATAGTAAGTACCAGGATGAGTCCCGCATGGGGATTGTTCTTTTCACTCGATGTCATGACCGCTCGATTTGTAATGTTAATCTTCGTCGTCCTACCTATTCGGGGGCAGCCGTAAGGCAAGCTGCGGAGTGGCCTACGCTGATAAAAAGATGATTGTCATCCACAGAGAAGGTCAACCAATTACCATGTCAACTATACTTGCAGGTCCCCCAGGTGCATGCTGCTGGACCGGCATGAAACATGCTCAGGCTGGCACTCCCGAAGGACGCATCGAATTTCTCGGGGGTCTTGACACCTACATTTCTGAGCCGTCCGCCAATGTGGCGTCTGAACCACACAGGAAGATTCTCTTGTTCTTTTCTGACATCTTTGGACCCCTGTATTCCAACAATCAACTGTTGCAAGACTATTTCGCGTCGTGCGGTGCGTACGCAATGTCGGTACCCATATTTTACACCGCTGACGATTCTTCAAATTTAAACATAGGATTCATCGTTCTCGGTCCTGACTACTTCTTTGGCTCGTTCTTCCAGGGCAAGCCCGTAGACCACGTTAGGTTTGCATGGGCCCAAAATGCACGCGCTGCAGCAAATGAGGCATTTCCAAAGTGGACGGATGCAGTCAGGACGGTTTACGGTGGGTGTGTACCTCGCAACGGTCAGGTCTGTTAGATCAGTTGCGTCGCCCGTCTTAGGCACAAAGACGACAAAATACACCGCAGTCGGTATGTATTCCGTTGTCGTTTACGCCGAGAAGGCGCTGAACGACCATGTCTAGGCTACTGCTTCGGTGCGCCGTTTGTGCTCGATCTGGCCGCAGATGGAACTATCGTCGCAGGTAACATGTTCTAGCTACAGCGATCCTTCATTTTATGCACATCCAAGCAGGTGCCATCGCCCACCCTACCTTTCTTCAAGAGACCCACTTTGAGAAGATCACTCGTGCGTGACGTCGAGATATTGATGTATTCGAACCTCGGATTGAAGCGTGACAGGCCCTCTTTTCGTTTCTTGTTCTGGTATGCGCTCGCAGGAAACTGTGTTCGGTTGGGCTGAATCAGTCTTGTTGGCAGAAGTTGACTCGCGGTTTCCTCTCGAGGCGCGGCGTCGCGCAGAAGATATCCTGATTTGCAACGAGTCGAGTTATTGTTTCCAAGTGTTTTCGGGCGTGTCGCATGGTTTTGCCTCGCACGGGAACCTGGACGTACCACACGAACGTAGGTGTGTTCACGCTTTGATACCACGCAGTTTGTTGGACAACGACCCCGTGTGTGCTTTTTTGGACAGGCTGGGCAAAGGAGGAAAGTGCGCGCGGGGTCAAAGGGTGGCTCTTGCGATTTTCATCGTGAGTCGACGATGAAGTCACAAGTCCAAAGGTTTCGCTTCAAGTTCAGACCGTCTGGCGAGGGAGTAAACGAAGACACAGACTTGGGCTTTCTTTAGGGATTCGAATTGCATTGCAACCATGATTAGCCAACTCGTGTCCAGTGGCTTCTACTGTAGCCATGAAGCCGGTCGTTGTGCGAGCCAGAATCTTGGGAACACAAGTACCTCGTGATTTCACCACGGACGTAGTATATAGACCGGTCTGCCTGAGTACCTTAGCGGCAGTGTCGATATGACGCGTCCTGTCAAGTGACTCTATCCCTGATTAATTGATCGGACTTCGAGCGGGCGTGGGTCCCTGTCACACGTAATGCACAAAAATCATTGTAACTTGAAGACTGGTCAAATAGAATGTCGTCTTCCACGTTTGGACTCGTTTCAAGTCATATACTAAGTGATAATTAACTGGGTAAACCAATCCGTTCAAGAATCGTACATTGCGACCATTCAATTGAAATTGAACGCACCAGTACTTTAGTACCTAACCGAGCTAGATTTTGGTTGTTCTCACGGACCCCTATCAATGCCGGGAGCTCATGAGCTTTACTCAGCTCTCAACCCACTTATCAGCACACGTATGTCGACTTGCACGGCATGCTGCGGAAAGATAAATCATGACTGCGCCATGTCGTAACCACACACTCTACGGTCTAGTGATCTCGGCAGATATAAAGTCGCTCTGAACCTGTCTGCAATGCGTCAAGGGCTCGACCACGGTGTCCCACTACCATACCAATGTCGAAGGTACTCGCAGGTCCCCCAACCGCATGCTGTGTGACTGGCTTCAGGCACACGGGCACCCCTGGAGGATACGTCGAACCTCTCGGGGGTCTTAACACTTACATCTCCGAACCACCCGCCGGCGCAGCCTCTGACCAGCACAAGAAAGTTCTTCTCTTCTTTGCCGACGTTTTTGGATCGCTGAACATCAACAACCAATTGTTGCAAGACTATTTCGCTTCATGTGGTTCGTGGTAGTGATCGATCCGCGCATGGATTTATGACGTGTATCGCGATTCAGGATTCGTCGTGCTCGGGCCGGACTACTTCTTTGGAAAATCCGTGACGATGGCGCCTCAGGGCCAAGATATGGTTTCTTGGGCACTCGCTTTCGCAGACGAGGCACGCGGTCCTGCAAACGAAGCTATGCCACGGTGGTTGGACGCGGTGAGAGCGACGTACGGTGAGCCATCGCCCCTGATCGTTCCGTCCCCCCCGTTCCTGAATTCTCTTGTCTGTCTCCTCAGGTACCGAGGCGACAAAGTACACCGCGGTCGGTACGTGTCTTGTCGTTTACTCTGATCGATCGCTGAACGATCACGTCTATAGGCTACTGCTTTGGCGCACCATTCGTATTCGACCTAGCTGCGGAAGGAACTATCGTTGCAGGCTAGTGTTCTGTTATCTTCCTTTTTTTTTCTTTTGCTAGACATCCCGGCAGGTGCGATCGCCCATCCTACCTACCTGGAAGAACGCCATTTCGAAAAGGTTATCCGTAAGTGTCGTCTTCTGTGTTTTCTGCACCAGGTTCATATCATATTATGACAGGACCTGTCTTGCTTTCTTGTTCTGGTGCGTGTGATGCACACCAAACGATGTCCCTCATCGACGCGATGTTATACAGAGGTGGACTTTTCATTCTCGCTCGAGGCGCGACGGCGCGCGGAGGACATCTTGATCCAGAACAAGTCGGAGTACTACATTCAAGTGTTCGCGCGCGTGGTTCACGGCTTCGCTACGCGCGGCGATCCGAACGTACCACATGAACGTAAGCGTGTCTATATCATTCTTAGAAACGTATGTGAACCGTCGTGTTTGGATAGGCTGGGCAAAGGAGGAAAGTGCACGTGGCATCAAAGACTGGTTTTTGCGATTTTCTGCTTGAATCGATGAAGAGTAGTACATAATGTGCCGGGGAGGAGACTGGCACTGACAAGAAGGTTGAACGTAGATCTAAAGAGTGTCTCTCTGGAAGCGATGATTTGTCAAATGATACAGCATTGTCCCGCTTGCTTTGCGGACCATGTCATCCTGTCCAAAATTTATGTGCGCCTGCAGCAGCTCATTTAAGAACTCAATTAGTAAGTATTTCCTCTTTGTTTATGTGTTCGCGAAGAGAGAGACGACACGGGAATGGAGCCGGGAAGCTGGACAGAACGTGAACATTAGCCTGCGAGCCACGAGCGGATCAACCCACTGAGTGATCCCGTTCAGCCATTTCGGTTCAAATACGAGGTCTCTCCCCTCCGCATCCTTGGCAAGGCAAAAGTCGAGCGTCGTAAGCATCGTGGCGATCGCACACCAGATGGATCCGTCTCCCGTGTATCGACCTAAACCGCACATCAATTGTTGCCCTTGCACGCGCGTGAAATGGAAATGCTTGCCTGGGCATATTCTCCGACCAAAACCGAACGCGAAGCTCGCAGGATCGTTATCGTTCAGCGTGCCATCCTCGTTGAGAAACCGTTCTGGATTGAAATCGTCAGGGTTTGGGAAACGCGTCTCGTCACGAGACATGGCCCTGATTAATATTACAGTGATGCTGAGTCCCCAACGTTGGCCTAGCAAACGAGGTAGACACACCAAGCATTCCCAACTACGGTCGCACCTAGCATATGAACTCACCATAAGCGTCTGAATGTATTTCTGATGGACGATGCACGTACCCTTGGGGATGTAATAACCATCATACACATCACTTTTAGTCGTTGCATGCCAGACACCTAACTTGTCGTCGGTCTCGTGGACGAAAGCAGAACACGGATGATCTCACCCAGAGGTGTCACAGGGTGCCATCTCAGACACTCGCGGACGATGGCGTCGACGTACGGCAATGATGATCGATCCCCGAAATCTGGGAGGTGATTTTTCCCGAGGGTCGCATCAAGCTCTGCTTGAGCACGCTTCCATACATGAGGATGAAGGACCATGGCGAGCGTGAAGATCATTAGGATCGAGCTCGTCTACCATGGGCGTGAGGAGCGTTAACGAAACATTTCGAAGTGTCACACACCGTCTCTCCAGAGGCTGCACGAAACTCGAGTGTTAGTCGGTGGTGTCCCAGCACAAACGCGTCGCGGTGTGGCGCACCGATGATAGAAGTCACGGCCGCATTTTTCAGAGCCGCAACGTACTTGGCACGTTCTAAATCATCTTGCTCTTGTATTCTAGACAGGTGATCAGAAACCATCGAGAAAGTCGCACACTCGCTTGAAGATTTCTAAACGTTTTCAGGACAATTCTTTTAAATAATACATTGACCGAAAAGGCATCACCAACCATTTTGTTCTCTGCATATTGGTAAGGCATCTCTGCAGCCTTTCTGGACAAGTCAAAAGCGTAGCCTGCCTCGCGCTTCAGCGATGAACCCGGACACCAGTCGGGGATATGTAACACTTTCCACATGTAAGATCTGTACAAGGTAGGATGGAGTATAGACGACTTACGGAAAGGGAACAGTTTGAGGAGAATGGATTTTTCTGGAGTAACTGCCAATGTTGCCGCCGTGGTATACTCATCGATAACATGCACTATGGGATCATGTTGCGTGCTTGGTTCATAACCATAGGCAGCGGACAATCCTACTGCGAGAGCAAAACTATATATATATATACAAATTAAATCAAAGTGAAAAAGCGGTCGAAGACATATAAGTGACTCTTACGTGGAAAAATGTGGTTGATATCGGTCAGGATTATTGGCAATGTTGATCACTAATTGACGGGCACGATGGAGTTGCACCGGACGAAAGTTGACTGCATTGTCCGGGCGGAAGGTCTGATGGAATATCCGCCTACAGAATCGCCAATGATCACCGTAAGGTGCCATAATGAATGCACAATCCCCTCCAAACCTGCATGACGATGACAACTTGGCAAGATATGGCCCGTTGTAGTACTCACGGTAGAACGGATGCAATAAAAGGACGATCGGAATAAATCTGCGAGCGCTTCTCAAGCAACTCTACAGCAACTCGTTCCGACCCTAGGACAATGACATCCTGGTCCAATATTCGGAGGTACACCACGTTGCCTACCATGGATTCAATGCGTGCTGAACATCTTGTACCGATTCAAAGGCTCACCGTATTTAGCATGCCAGTCGGTGTACGTTTTCCATGGCTCCTCAATGTTGATGGAGTGAACGTTTCCTAGTAGCGGTATTTGGGTAGGTCCCGGAGGTAGAGGCGACCCATTCCTGTCTTGTGTTCTCTGTATCAGGCGCCGGATAAAATAGAACGCAAGAGTGAATGCGAGTGCACCAAAGGCGAGTTGCGTGGCTGATAGTTCCATCCTAAAGGAAGAGATAAGGTCTCACTTCGTGGAGCCACGAATTTATACTAGGTCTTTCATATTCGTTATCGCGCCCAAGAATTCCGCAGGGCGTTACAAAGAACACATCACTCTGTGATAGAAGTCGGATAGGCACCGGCGATGCAAACGAATGCGCCCGCAACAGGAAACAAGATAATCATTCCAGCGGCCGTCAGGACCGAGCCGAGGTACCGCAAGCTTCTTTGATATATTGGAATAATATGCGCGATAGTTGGACCTTGCTCGCTGATCATCGAGTCATCATCTGCACAGTATCACACCGACGGACCAGGAACCGTGT
This sequence comes from Boletales sp. KT-2023a, assembly GCA_038090395.1. NCBI lineage: Eukaryota > Fungi > Basidiomycota > Agaricomycetes > Boletales > Boletales sp. KT-2023a. Next base: position 6,759 of record JBBPMP010000289.1, on the reverse strand, counting down.
AATGAATGACATCACATTATGTAGCGCCCAATAGTTGAGTCGATCGGAACTCAGTTGCGGAGACCCTGGGCCAAAAAAAGGAGGAATATTGGTAAAAAAAAAAAAAAAAGGACGAGCGTGTAGGTTACCTTGCTTCCAGTCGAGCATATGACACTTTTTTAAAAAGAGAAACTGGACGAGAAGAAAAGTTGGTATACTGTGTACTAGATGAGGAAAGGTATGAAACATCCGATTGCTAGTTTTACGCACCAACAAATATTTCAAACTCCGGAAGTCTTACCGACTGCCATGACTATGAACAGCGGTTTGTGGATCGCGACGCCATCGACGCCATCGACGCCACCTGGGTCTCGGATGTGACTCATCTGCCACCTTGATATGATCCATCAGACATGCAGCCGCATTGCGGCCCCGTCCGCCGCGCACGGCATGTCTGGCGATTCTCCCGTAACGTGTACGCGAACCGCCCGCCGCATCGCTGCTCACCCCTTCTCCAATGTGTACGTGTTCGCCTGTACCTCTGCAACAACACACGACCACCGCAATAGCCCACGCTGGTCGTGCCGTCGTGCGTCATGAGACAAAGGCAGGGCTAGAGCAAGATGAGGGCCAGGCCGGACTAGGAGGGTAACGACGACGTGACCATCGGGCTGTCGTTGCCATTATCGTCGTGCGTCGGTGTACGTGGGACTTTCCTATCTATGCTGACGCTCGGAGGCAGGTGGCAGGAACAAACGAGGGCGGGGGAAGGGCGAGCGAAGCATCTGTGCGGGGTGGGAAGATGACAGCAATGAACCTTTGGCATGTGCATGACGAACGCAGGCATGCCGAATGCATCGACATTCGGGAGAGGGAGGGCAGCAGGGCACGGGTGAGACTGAGACTCGTGGGTTTGGGCTCGAACGAATGTGGGGGGTGGGCCGCGGACAACGCCGATGACGGGTGTGTGCGAAAGGCAGGGCCATGCAGAACGAGGGCGGACGGCGACGACGACGACATGACGATCACGCCAACGTGACATCGCGTTGTCGTTGTCGTCCCCGTCGTTGTCGTGTATCCAGCAGGTGGAGTGGTGGAGGTGAGAGCGAAGGGCAAAGGGCGGGCTGATGAGGGAAGTGGTGCACGACAGTGACAGCCCTTTAGCACGGAACAATGGACGTGGGCGGGTATATCATTAGGATGAGGAAAATGGGGCCCTTTTTGAGTCGCACGGTGGTCTTGCGAAGCGGACAAGAATCTCCATGGGGTTGTCCATAGGCTTCCAAGGTCGTGTCTGACGATGGTGAGTGGTATTCAGTCAACAAGATAATCGGGGTTTGAATAAAATGCTGCCAAGGGCGGTTTACGTACAGGTTCAGTGATTCATCCACAGGTATGGTATGCGCTAGCGTTCGCAGGCATGGCCGCTAGTGTCCAAAGGAAGAGTCACTTAAAACACCCAAATACTAGCTAGGATGATAGGAATCATTGGGATGGCATTTTAGCAGCAGACTCTCAGTAGCCGTCAAGCTTCGTATCAGAGCTTTACGAGACTGAGCTGTATTCAAGGTAGGATCACAGTACAGTTTTTTCTGCCTCCAAACCAGAATCTTCGTTCTGCTTACCTCCCTGTCGAACGTATCTCCATCCATCGCAGAGGTGGGAAGGTGATTGCTGCAAAGCCAGCGGCGAGCTGCGCAAAAAAAAAAAAAAGTACGATACATCAGTTTCTCGAATCCACAACCGCGTTATGCTCAATTCCCCACCTCAAATCCAAGATCGGCGCCGTACGTCGCACCAGCTATCTTCCCGATCGGTCCCGTATACCATACTTGGGACATACCGACCACGGCGCCAGTTATTCCAAAGCAAGCCGCCAACAGGCCAGCAATACCGATTGGCAGCCTGCAAAAAAGGACCAAATGAAGCGCGAGAAATAGATCAGAATCGCCAACGTGTCAGTGGCAGAACGAAGAGACACATACTTGGATGGGTTATCATAATCCTGCAGGTTATATCCTCCTAACCGTCCCCCTTTCCGTCGGAATATAAAGTGTTCCTCCGCGACGATCACGACAAAGAATGCCGTCCAATAACCCAGTATAGACAGAAGATTGTTGAGGATAACGACGAAGTGCGCTCGCCCCGCGACGCCAGCGACTGTATATATCACGAATACGAAGATCACCCAAACAAAACGGGGTATCAGAGCAAAGGATCGGCCGAACGCTTGGATGGAGAGCGCAGAAGAGTAGATACCAGGAATATTGTTCGCGCTGTTTATGTCAGGACTTGCATCAGCGCCCAAGTGAGGTGGCAACGGAACGAACGCACATCGTGCTAAGCGTTAGTAATACGAGGATAAACTTTCCTCCGCCTTTCCAAGGAGACAGTACCTGCGCGACCAATGCACCTGTGTTCCCATCTGGCCCAAAAGCAGCGATGTAGGTCGGATCGGTGATCGTCATCAACGTAGCGCCTAGCGTGAAGGTGAAGACTGTCGGAAAGAACAAGCCCAAGAACGTGAATATGAATACACGCCAAGGATTCGTATCAACGGGTAGCCGGACATTGTAGTCAGCAGCGATGGGCGACCAGCCTGTGACCGAACCAAAGATGACCGAGCCAAAACTGAGAATGCTTGCGGTGAGTGCTCTCCCAGTGTCCTCCAACGGTTCCTGAGCCTTTGGGTCGTAACCTGCCTGACCACCGAGACCATAAAGACAGCACAGGACGAGCAATCCGAAAATCCAGGCATAACGCTCGTAAACATGGACCAGGTTGTAACCAACAAAACTAGGAATAAGACAACCAACACAGATAATGATGATGCCGACGACCAGGGGAAGGGTGTTTGCACTGATCGATACAAGTACCTGACCACCGAGGATGACAGCTGTCGTCGCAAAGCCGAGTCTGAAGGTGACACGTCAACGAGACCTGGCGGCAGGCACGGAGATAACATACTGGGTTATGATGTTGAGGATGGAGTAGATGATGCCGCCGAGACAACCTGAACTGTATCGGACGATGATCATCGTACGTAAGCCAGTCTGTGGGCCGAGGGTGGCAATAAAAGCTGTCGCCATACTGCCGAGGGCAGAAAAGCAGACTATCGTTGCGATGGCGTGGCTAGCTTGGGACTGAGTACAGACTGATAGGAATGATTGGAGACTCACGGCAGAGTGAGTGTAAAGACGTATTCCCCCAATGTACCTATCGGTATCGACAAGAGTACCAGGTTGACCGACCTGCTTCATTGTTGAGGGCACAGAAGAAAATTAGGACCGGGAAAGCAAACAGACCACCACATAAACAGACTGCGGGACGTGATGAATACAATCGCTCAGTCATCGCCGAATGTCAATGCAACAAACCTGTTCCAAAAGTTCTTGTTTTCCCTCTGGTATTCGGGTACACGTTCTACGCCTCTCGCTTCGACGCCGCTGTCGAAGAGCTTGGAGAGAAGGGGACCAAACGAGCCAAAGCGTCTCGCAATTACTTGTTCTAGGGCATCTTCGGTCGTGCAAACTTCATTGTCGAGGATGGTGGCACCCTTTTCCTTGCCATAGTCTTGGTGACTGCAACCGATGGACATGCCCAGTGGGGTAGTGGGGTAGAAGAAGGGGTGGGAGAAGAACGCACGAAACAGCATACGAATGGTACGATAGCGCACACATCGGAACTAAAACGCCAGTGTTTCAACGGAAGATTTTAGTTGACAGCGGAGTTAGGTGAGGTCATTTATATGGATGTCGGTGCAATTGAAGGATGTTCTTTTAGCAATATATTGACAGCAATGCCAAACCGAAGCTGCAGTCAGATGACAGTATATAGTGAGTCAATCCAGCATGCTCAAGTTGCTGGAACTCATCAGCAAAGGACTGATTTGCTGCCAGACTCATTTGCGTGGTAACGTACCTCGAAAAATTGATTTGGTTAGCCTGAGATTATAGTGGCGGAGTTTGAAGTACAATGAAAGTAACCCGACTTGGAGTGATGCCAGGCACAAAATAATCTGCGGTGCCTGGCAAATGGGCTGGATGGGCCTGTCTGTACCTCAGGGTCATATGTGTCTGTCAGAGAGCATCACGTATAATAATAATGAGCATGGCAGTTCAAAGTCATCATGGAAAGAAACACATGGCTATCCAAAATGAAGACCTTGAGGGAAAGTTGTCTCAGAATACAAAAATGCTTGGTAGGCTTTCTCATCTGAGACACCATTGTTTCTAGCCCTCATCTTGTTGTCCATCAATTGAAGTAGTAGAATTTATGTGACTACAGGCCTTTGCCCTCATCCAATCTGCCCAGTATGGAGAAGACAATGGGTTGCCTACAAAATTGAGCATTGAAGGGCTCAGAGACACATGCTGTATATGTGTGCTGCATGCCCAAATCTCTATGCACTGTCACATCCCATGTCTTCTCCGCACTCCTATCCAATTACTCCACCTGTAATCCACTGTTGCATCATTCCCTCCACACTCTGCCACTCATTGTCCACTGTCAGGCAACAACTCCACCTTTCCCTGACTTGTCTGCCATCTGTTATGATTGTCTACCTATGCATCCGTTTTCCTTCACTTCCCTTTTGGTAGAGTGCACACGCACACCTTTGTCATCCTTCCTTACTAAAATGGTGACGCGTCTCTTCTTACTTCATCTCGATTACTCTTCAATGATGTGTCCTCTTCTTCCTCTTTGTTCTATGACATTCTACGCTTACGTGTCGCCCGGTATATAGTCTAGTAGTTGACCTACTCGTTCTGTATTCTCAATCTGTGCAATCTAGCGTATCTTCTTGAGTCACCCTCAGTCCCTTTGTCTCCTCAGTCCCTCAGTCCGCCTACTTGGCATATAGTCTTCGTCCTTCGTCGCCTTTGAGCTGAGTAGTACCTCTTCGTGAGCGTCCTGCTCATTGGCATCTCTTCGACTTGATCTTGGTCTATCTAAAGTATGCTCCACATAACAAAAGATTGAGAATCCCCTCTGTCCCTCCTATTACGGAGTAGGACCCACCCCAGTACATCATTCATTGTTACAGTGCCCCAGCCGACGACTCCTCTGACGAGGAGCCCACCATCCCAGAGCCCATCCTCTCTACTCTTGAATTACATTGTCATCAAAGACTCGCTGGACGAAATCGCCCCAGCCCAGTAAACTCCCCATTCTGCACCACTGCCCCACCACCTCCATCATCTCTTCCCATAGTCACTGTCCCCACCTCATTGCCCAGCTCCCACATCTCTAGTACCCCCCCGCGTCCCCCATTAAACTTAGCCCAGTTCTTCCCCAGATCTCTCTTGTACCAACCCCTTCACTCCCACCCACCTTTGTCCCACCTGTTGTGAGTGCACGCATTTAGTAATGCAGAAAGACTCTGGACTAACCTTAGTAGTTAGGACTCTTAATGTCACACTTGGTGGTATGAGTTAAAGTCTTGTATGATTAAAGTCTGGACCGGACTGGACTTAAATACTGGAGGACCAGAGTCCGTGTGAACTACTAACTACACTACATATCTAAATATATCTGTTTACTTGTTCAACACTCCCCCTTGCTTAGCATATGGAGTACGTGTTAGCATAACCGGAGGTACCGGAAGTACTTTTGTAGGGAGCGGAAAAGAATCTGCATCTCCAGGGTGAAAGTTCTAGGAGCAGAAATTAATCTGCATCTCCGGAACGAGGAATTTGGGAGCGGAAATTAATCCACATCTCCGGAAGAGAGAATGTTTGGAGCGGAAGCTAATCCACATCTCAGGAGATAAACTCCAGACCGAGCTGTGAACGGAACTGCTCGAACTTGACTTGTCCGAGGTTCTTGGTGAACATATCCGCCGGATTGTCAGTTCCAGGGATATAGTATAGTTCGATCAGCTTATGAACCATTACCACATCATGGATAAAGTGATACTTAACGTGGATATGTTTGTTACGCTTTTCGGTCACAGGGTTTTGCGCAATGAATAAACTACCCTGATTGTCTCCACAAATGGGAATCGGTTTGAGCTTGTAGCCCAGTTCACCCATCATCTTGTGGATCCACACGCATTGGTGGGAGCAGTCACTGAGTGCCATATACTCTGCCTCGGTGGAGGAGACAGCTGTGGTCTTTTGTAAATGTGAGTTCCACAAGAACACACCATCAGCCATTTTAAGATAGAAGCCGGTTTGGGAATGCGCGGTGTTAACGTCCTGCACCCAATCGGAGTCTGTGTTGGCAAGAATGCCTTTTCTGCTAGCTCCAGAGTAAACCAGTGCATAATCACAGGTGCCGACAAGATAGTGGCAGATGTAAAGAGCCCTGTCAAGGTGCTCCAGGGACGGATTGGCAGACATGCGGGCCAGTTGGGTAACAGTGTAAGCGATGTATGGACGAGTGCCAATCATTAGATACAGCAGTGATCCGATCACGGTCTGAAAACATGTCCATAATTCATGTTGGACCAGAGTTTCGCTTTTCACTGGGTAATAGCCCTGTGGAAGTGGGGTAGGTGAGGATTTGGTGTTGGACATGCCGCATCGCTCTAGCACCTTGTCGAGGTAGTCCTTTTGGTCGATTTTGATGGTCCGACCTTCTCGATGGATGTTCATTCAGAGAAATTCACGGACTTCTCCGAGATCGCGACAATCCCATTTCTTCATAAAAGCAGACTTACATCAAGGGATTGGTGAGGAGAAGATATTCCTATATAATCTCTTGTAAAGCAATTATAATCCCTTATAATCCCTTATAATTGCTTTACAAGAGATTATATAGGAATATCTGTAAAGC
>JBBPMP010000288.1:0-28729 GCA_038090395.1 Boletales sp. KT-2023a | reverse complement strand
GATGTATCGATGGACGTCGACGAAGCGACTGCCACGGTGGACAAGCCCGTTGAGAAACCACCCTCGTCGAAAGGGAAGAAACGTAAAGTTGACGAGGACTCGCCCAAGAAAGCAAAAAGGCGTAAGGCTGAATCTTGATGTGTGCGAGGCGGCGGCGCAAAAGACAGTAGGCGTATCATGATCTTGCATGATTGCTTGAATAAATCTCTGACCATTCAATATTCAACGCCCTTGTGGGGCCATCTTATCGACTACTGGGCATGACTATTATGGCCCAATCAGGCCATGCTCACAGCTTTGGGTGGTCCAAAGCGGCAGGGATCGTCGACATTTCTTCTTATGACATACTATCCATCATTGCCTCCCAGTGCAGCCTGATTGTCCCCCCGGCGGCACAGAACAGGGCTATAGCATACTAAAGATGATGCACCTGCTGCCAGTATATCACAGCTCACAGGGATATGTCCTCGTGCCAGCGGCTTGCCCAAGTCTACAGCGTCATGTCCAGTTCTAATTTCTTTTGTTCCGTCATATTATTATATGTATTCAGCCATGCCAGTGGATTTAGAGGCTCGCTGCAAGCGAACTCTCGACGAGATCGTCAACATCTCACATGCGGTCCTTCGTTCGGCATTGGTGCATGCGACGACGCACCGAAACCTGAACGTTTTCGAAACACTTCGTCACCAACTAGAGACGGTTCGTATATTCTGCAGACACTTCATCAAAGTGGCGGTTCAACCTGCTCTTGAAGTGGAACAAGGTGACGTTTTTTCCTCTCGAGGACAGAGCGCGAGTGCCCCAGAGATACACGGTTCAGCCCTTGGCGACCAATCGACCGTCTGATATACTACACTTGGGAGCTCATTTTTTGCCTCTTGGAAGAGATGATTATAGGAGGTAGATTGAATGCCTTCGAGGAGGCGCATCCCCTTCGGTGGGGGTAGTAGGGTAGTTACTAGATCGACGTGAGATTGGTGGAGACAAGCCACTGTGGCTCGATGAGACGTTCGGTCTCTGGTCTGGAAAGGCTGCTAGCCCGACTTGAAGCTCGAGGCCCTAACAAAGTATTAATACACAGTCACAACTTCACGATCGCAGTTTCGACAAGCAAAGAAAGGCTGAAAAAAAAAAAGATCTACAGTCCCAACCCATCGACATCAAGATCCATCGGCGTCATTGGCTCCTGTCCGGATTCAGCCTCCGCAGTAGCATCAAGATCCCCGTCCGTCAAATCCTTGTCCTTGTCTTTTTCCTTGTCCTTGTCCTTCTCGGTCGACGTCCTTGCCCTCGGCTTCCGTGCCCGCCGACTTCGCGGTCTCGCCCTCGAAGTCGACGCTCCATTTTCATCCCCATCCTCCTCTCCGTCGTCTCGCGCACTTGCAGCCGCACCCACCGCGCTCGTCCGACTCCGTCCTCGTCCCCGCGATCGCCGACCGCCTCCCCTCGACCGCCTTGCCGACCCCCGCCGCCCACTCGCGCTCACACTCACACTTGCCGACACTGCCGAGCACGGCTCCGCGTCTACGTCGTTTTCCCCATCAAAGTACTCATTCCTCGCCACCGTTCGATCACTCCGCCTCTCTCCCACGCTCGCAGTACCCCCCTCCTCCTCCCGCTCCTCTACCGTCCGGTCTTCATCCGCCAACAACCCCTCTAGGTCCGGTGGAATCTCCTGCATCGCCACGCTCGGTGCGCCCTGGAGGTATCTCAGTTTACTCCGTATCCCTATCGTCATCTTTTGCAGCGACGCCGCCGAGTTTTGGTTCTCGACGCGCCCGGTCAAAGGGGGATGCAGTTTCCACTCCGAGTCCCGAAAGAATGCGTCGTACACTGTCGCGGGGAGCTCGTCCGGAATCTCCGCGCCGACGAGCACAGCGGTCTCGTACGTCCAGCACCGGCTCACGTTCTTTATCGTGTACCCTCCACCGCCGAGGACCAGTAAAGGCACGTTGAACTTGCGGACAAAGTTGACGCATTCGCCGTGTGCGGCGATGGAGAGGTTGAACGCGCCGAGTCGGTCGCACCCGAGTGAGTCGGCACCGCACTGAAGCACGATCGCGGTCGGACGAAAGGCAGTGACGGTGTCTTCGATGACGGTCTTGAAGACGGTGAGGTACATTTCGTCGTCGATGCCGTCTTGCAAGGGGACGTTGAGGCAAAAGTGTTTGCCGAGGTTGGCGCCGTTGTCGTCGAGCTTGCCCGTCCCGGGAAAGAATTCGCCCGTGTATTTGTGGAAGGAGACGGTCATGACACGGTTCGAATGGTAAAAGGCGAGCTCGACCCCGTCGCCGTGGTGGATGTCGATGTCAATGTAGAGCACCCTGGGATGGTACCTGTGGTGGGTGAGAGCACCGTCACACGATCGAAGTTGTTGGACCGACCTGAGAAGTTCGAGTATGGCGAGCACAATGTCGTTGACGTAGCAGAATCCGCTGGCCTCCCCTCGTTTGGCGTGATGAAGGCCACCAGACCAGTTGATGGCCGTGTCGCATGCCCCAGCGCACAGCTTCCGAGCACCAGCTAGGGATGCACCAGCGTACATGCGACAAAACTCGTACATGTCCGAAAATATAGGGCAGTCTTCGACGCAGTTGAATGTATCAATGAGATGCCGCATGTCGTTTTGATTCCCCGGCGTCACCCTGTGATGGTCAAACATTCGCCGAACGCGCGAGGGAATTGCTGAAAAGGGCTTGCCTGGAAAGAAATTCGACATAGTCATGGTCATGGTACGTTTCGAGCTCGGCCTGGGTGGCTGGGCGCGGGTTATAAATGTGGTGGATCTGCTTGTCCAAACCGTACCCCATGACGAGCGCGTTCGTGAGCGTGAGTCGGTGAGGTTTCATCGGGTGCCGTTCCTGGACGGGCATAAATCCTGGCCAAACTAGAAGGGACTGTCCGCGTACCCCATAGTGATATTCGCCAACGCCTTTGGGGAAAAAGTAGGACACTATTGGGCGAGAATGGGGCTTTTTCTATCATTTCAAGCGTGGATGTTATTGGGCGATTGGAATGGGCTTACGTGCACGTATTCGGTGATGGGTTGAGCGGTGCCATGAGGACCGCGATCGTCAAAGTAGGTTGAGGCCGAAAAGGTGGTCGATTGAGCGCTACGGACCATACCTTATAGTGGTAAGTGGTGTTGTAGGCCTGCCATGCAAGTTTGTTGTAGTCGGAGAGGTAGTAAATAACAAGAGTACATACTAAATTTTTGTAGTTACCCTATATCCACCTTATGTTCACCCTTTTCATGGTGAAGGTTTCCCTGATCTCCGTCCTGCTGTTCGTGGGCACCATCTACGGCTCCTCTGGGGACAGGTCTACAGAGTTTCAAAACTGCGTCTCGACGTGCTACGGCGATCATTGTCACTCATGGACGACCCTCCCACTCGACCTGCGCGCGACGCGTTGGACGTGCACCGACGACTGCAAGTACCAATGCATGCACATGATCACAGACAACGCCATCAGACTCGGTCATAACATACAGCAGTACTATGGAAAATGGCCTTTTTGGCGTTTTCTCGGCATACAAGAACCCGCCTCCGTTGCGTTTTCTCTCTGGAACCTGTGGTTTCACCTCCAAGGCGCTCGTCAAATCCGCCGCAGTATTCCCAAAAGCCACCCATTTAGAAGATACTATCTCGCATGGGCGTACGTGAGCGTCAACGCTTGGACATGGTCAACGGTGTTCCACACCAGAGGTGCGCCAGTCCGTCTTGCGTTCCTCTCCTGATTAATCCGCGTCTAGATTTGCCTCTCACCGAAAAGCTGGATTACTTTTCGGCTGCATCTGCCATTCTCTACGCGCTTTACTATACTGTCGTTCGCATGGCAGCCCTGTATCTTCCACCGTCCAAATTCGATGACAACGGACGGGCGTTCTTCCACAGAGCATGGACGGCCTTGTGCATCTTTGTCTATCTTGCTCATGTCACTTACCTAAGCGTACTTCCCCGATTCGACTATTCGTACAACATGGTCTTTAACCTCGTCCTCGGCATCTCGCACAACTTCCTGTGGCTCTTGTATTCGCTCCCTATTCCTCTTTTCCAGCGATTCCCGTATACACCCAAGGCTCATTATCCGCGGCATATTTATAAAGCGGGCATCTTTGTGTTGTTGACGACTGCGGCGACCATGCTCGAGCTCTTCGACTTTCCTCCCTTGGGTCGCGTTCTGGATGCCCATGCACTTTGGCACCTGAGCACCGCACCCATCGCTAAATTATGGTACGACTTCCTCGTCGAAGACGCTCAACACGACGGCTGGCGGCATCCCCAAAAGTAAGCATGTCGAGATGATTATAAATTCCTATACTTCACTAAATAAAACAGACTCTAGTTGACGCTTCCATTCGCGTCGAATAATACAACATTACGCCAGAGTACCCGCTCTGCGTTTGCGCTCCACGACCAACAGTGACACTGTCCAGAGACATTTAACATTAACATTCTTGGAAAAAAGACTTTTAACAACGCACTTATGATGGCATCCACAGACTCTGCGATCGAACTGTCTATTTCCAAGTAGGCATGTTCTGATATGAAGCCGACATAGAGGTATCGTTTGTGCTGGCGAAACTTGGCAAGGGGTCGTTTGATCTTGGCACCATCGTCCATACTACGAAGCTGTTGCGTGTGTCACTGCACACATCCCAAACGCCACCCGTGATCACTCACTTCCAATTGCCCGTTTGTCACGCTCCATGCGAACATACCACCATCTCCGTCGTCGAATTGCCACCAACTTTTTTTTTTTTTTTTTTGCATCCATGTGCGAATTCCCATGAGCGTTCCACGGACATCTCCATTGATGACAACCGTGCTCACCTTTCCCCCGGCTTTGTCCCATCGACTCTCCGAATCCATTGCTGCACTGGCTCGAACTCGGCCTCATACAGACTCACCGCTGTCGGCGCGTCCCCCTCGTTCCGCACCCTCCCCGTGTACTCAAACATGCCCGTGCGCGGATCGAGCCGGCGTACGCTCGTCAGGTGGGGCTCCCATGCGGGCGTCTGGACGTCAAAGTAGAGGGCGTCGTTGGCACTGGAGATGGTCGTGTTGAGCAGATCGGCGGTCGTGCACGTGAGTCGTTGGGACATGGTCGTCGTGTCCGATTTTGGGGGGAGTGGGACGACACGAGGGTGGGTGGGGTCGTGCTCCCGCGTTCTCGAACGCTGGCGTCTTAAATGCGCGACCTTTAATAAAAAGTGGACGACATGGGTCCAGCCACGCACTCCCAGCCTAACCGTATCGGCCGTTGATTCGCTCGCACACCCGATCGCAGGCGCGATCACGCTGATAGCAAATGAGAGTGTCGAGCCGGCCCGTGTTGGGCGTGCGAGAGCGCGAGACGGAGATAGCGATGGGTGCGAAACCGGACATTTTTTTTGTTTTGTTTTACAGCTTCCGCGATTGGACGATCGATCCAGTATATGTTTGCGAGTTATTGTCGGGAGGACGGGTGCTGGATGCGGATCAAATCGGCATGTTTGGATAATTGGATGCGGCAATTCCGAGCTCTGATCGCGGCCGACCCCGAGGTCGTTCACGACCGGTAACCTGAGTATGTCTCACTTTAATGCTACTGGCCCTCTGGCGCGCTGGATCCGTTCTGTCGGGATCATCATTACAAACCGAGACGGATCGAGAGAAACACTCCTGGCCCGCGGGAAGTCTAAGCAGCATGGCGTCCGCAGCAAACACGACCGTGGCAAGGTGTTTCGGTCGCTGATGGGCAGCCTGCAAGGAGACCTTTTCATCATCGCTCCGAGGATACATATGGCCCCAAACTCAAGCCGGATGAACAAGCCACAGAAAGAGAGAAGGAAACCGACTGCCCCAAGCATGAATGGGGTACAGATGGACCCGACGCCTTTCAAGATAGACGAAACCGTCGAGAGAATACCGGTACCAACGATATTTCCGACGACAAGGGGTATGATGCATAGGTGGCGGTCAAGCCCTCCGGCAGCGCCTAGGCAGAACGTTCGTTGAACAAAGACAAGACAAAGACGTACCTCCTTCGACAGAGACAGTTCGCCTGGGCCTGCATCGATAATGGCCTGTTTCTCATCGATTCCATGGTCCGAGTTCGCCTCGTCACCCTTGTCCATTTGGGAACGTGTCTGGGAGCCTCTAGACATGATGGCGATAATGACCAAAAATAAATGATAATCATCGAGGGGCGAGGCGGGTTCAAGTAGCCAGACTGCTTGCCGCAATCGTTCGAACCGATCGCACTGGATGCTGCGGCGACGATACCTGCGTGATCCGTCACGTAACGGAACGACCGGGTTCGACAGGGGTGGTAGCACGAGGGCCATATATAAGCAGTTGGAAGCACTCGCGTTCTTCAAGGGGATTTTGCTGCTGTATCGGGCGCTGTCAGTCTTTTTCAAAGCGAGCCGCCAACCTACCATCATGATTGCTCAGGAACCGATGCTCGACCCGCCGGGGCTTCAATTTGATGAGCATCCTCACTCGAGGTACCAGGGACAGGACGGGTTTCTTTGGCACAAAACTACATTAAAAAAATACATTATACCCGTTATGATAGGTTCGTTCGTCTATGCGATAAACACTGAAACCATAAGCCGAATTCTCTAGCTCAAACGAGGGTGAAGAAAAGAAAATGATAGAAGACCCTGCACACCGAATGGTAGAACAACTAGATATGAGTCAGTGTTCGAGATTTCCTCTTGATTGTGATGAATTTACGGGTGTACTGGCCCATCCGTCAAACATTGTTATCGGTTGACGGTCCGTCTTGATTCTGCGAGGAATGGTGAATATTCATGAGCTATAGATATGACGCAATACTTACCGTCACTGGGCTGTGAACGCCATCCGGTTGGCAAAGTTGCCGCACTTCCGATCGACTTTCGTTGCCGACTTGAAAGCCGCGGAATCTCCTAGCAAATCTCCAGAGCCTCCTCGCAGTCTCTATTACATCATGCCCGACCATGTTGTCTCCGCCGGCTGCCTCCGTTACAGCCTTGACAAACTGATAGTCCACGCGGAGCGCAACGAGCACGTCGACAAATCCCAGAACCCAGAGGCACAGCGAGAAGGACCGGGACGATCGTGTTTCTGGCGCTGAGTACAAGTCTGGTGGGCGACTGAATCAAACGCAGATGAGAAATGAACACGTACGCAATGTACGAACAGCATCTGCCATCCCCCTATACCAAAGTACGAGGTAGTTCATAAATAATATCGCGCGCAGACCATGGACCGGTATTGACAACATCGCATACCACATTGCAATAAGGAAAAAACCGAGCGTGAATGCAAAGAGGATCCCATACATGAAGGCAAGGCCTTGGACTTCGCGGCATCCTACTAAGATGAGACTAGGGAGAAACACGGTCCCGGCGAATAGGATCAGCAACGGAATGGTGTAAATTGCTGCTAAAAAAGGAACGTATAGAAACGATGGTCTTCTGCATTCGGACGGGCTGGGGGTGGGCGGTTCGGACATGATGTACAGTAGTTGGTAAAGTACTAGGAATAGGGGGGGACACAGAAATTCCCACACGCGTGTCTGATGACGCCATCACCTGTCACTCAGGCACAGCACTCTCTTCCTTTCACTCGTCCTCCTCGTCACACCAGCCCTCCATCGCGACACCCAAACAGCTGCAGCACTGTACGCCCAGTACGAGCCTGTGATAAACGATTCATCGCTCTGAGTGTCTTAATTCGAATCTACGGATCTGGGCTATCTATCTATGTAGCAATTTGCACTTGTCCAGAAAAAAAGAAAAGGCTGCTAGAAATAGTAAACTAGCCAAATTATTACAGTAATTTCCTCTTCGTCATAATCTATTCTATTTTTGGACCCCGTGAGAAGAAATTAAACCTCTCCACATTGACCGCCTTCTGAGTCGACGATGAGCCCAAATGATTTCCCGAACCAAACCAGGTCCATCCCAATATTGGTCAAGCTAGCGCATGCATCTGCGCCTTTTCTTTCGACCTTTCTCTTAATTCACCTATCTGCACCCGTCCTTGCGAATGTGGAGGGTCGAGCCTTGCCTCCAATGTCATGGTGAGTGCTCCTATCATATCTTTTACCTGAAAGCGTGCTGACCATAGCTCGTACGTGGGTATCTCTTGGGGAGAGAGTATTATCAAACACCGTTTGGAGAAAAATGTCTCTTCTTGACGCCGTTCGCCGTACATGTCGCGTTGGGTATCGCCCGGAGGGTCTTTTCACCCCAAGCAGCCGCGCAAACTCACAAGCTCGCTGATTCTGGCCGCCTATGCAGCTCTCGTCTTCATACCTATCCATGTCTTCATCCACCGCCTCTCCCCAGCCGACGCTTCTCCAGCCATATTGGGTGTTACCGGCTGAGCTCGATTACGAGTTCGTCAAGACGGGATTGTGTCGATTCCCGTGGCGTAGCTGGGCGTTGTATACGGGGCTCGTGGCAAGCGTGCTGATACATGCCGTGGAGGGTGTGAACGTTACCCGCACCACATGGCTTGGCGCTCCCCGACTTTCGCCACGAGCGCGGAAACTCGTTACGGGCGCTGCTGCGCTTCCAGTGATGCTGGGAATCCGGATACTTTCCAGGGAACCTTTGCTGGGATTGTCTTCTACCGTTGAGCGATATGGCGCGTGCTTCGCAGCATTGTGGATTTATCGTGTATAGGGCGTACGACGTTTCAGGTAAGGGTATGAACGCTATTTTAGTGCTCCTTATCTTACTATCAACCAGTCCTTTGATGTATCAAGCGAATAATGTCCGACTAGCCTTCCAAGTGAAATGTCCCAATTAGCACTAAAAGATCACATTTAAGTTGTGGTATCTGAGTCATGCAAACGGAATCATCGTCCTGAAGTACGCATCAGCATCCAACGCTCGAGAGATGACGTTGGTAAAGTTCGAACCTGTCAGTTGTTCGGCTGATTAAAGTCCTAGAGCCCGCAGACAGAGGGGTCCACTTCCACCGAGGTGACATCGACCCGACCAAGTTCGACTGCTAACCCGCCCGTCAACGTGTTCATCGCTTCCTCAGACAAGTTAAAGCCGTCGAGTGCAACATCCACCGCCAAGACAGCGATGGTCTTGCTACCGTAGGTTACTTCGTAACAAGTTCCACATGCAGGCGAGTTCCACCCAGTTACGGTATATACTCCTCCAAGGTTTGGGAAGGTAGGGAGAGAGCCAAGGGTGGTGTACCCTTTGCTCATGAGACCGTTGACACCGTCAGAGCAGGCGACCGCTGTCAACGAGAGCGATGCATCGTCGTACGTCGTGTCGTACGAGAGCGTCGTCGAAGTTTGTGCGAATGCGGGGAGAGCGAACGCGAGGACGGCAGCGGCAAAGGATGCGAATTTCATGATGAAGAGGTCGACGGGATGAAGAAGAGCTCTAGATGTCTGCGAGTGCACTGACACGATACAAACTCCATCGTAGGTGTCGCATTTATACTGTTCATCATCGCTCAAGAGCCAGTGCACGAGAACAGACCTGCCAGCTGTTTGGATATTCCAAGCACCCACTCGGAACGCAACACCGACAGTACTTTGGGGTGGCAAGGTCAGCTGAGCGAACAAGTCGGTGAGGCTGGGCCGCCGTCGGGCACCTGTAACCGCAGAACAGTGCGTAAGGATAGCAAAGCGTCTCAGAGAACGTTTCTTGGTTGTGGCACAGCGCGGGCTTCAAACCACAGCATACTTCCTTATTCCCATGACGGGAACTCCTCTCCGGGGCGCATGATGTGTGCCTTTCGCACGTTCTGAATTGGGTGACTTCTGAAGATTTCCTGTGTTAATAGTTGCTGTCTAGAACATCATCCCAAGTTTGATCAGTACCATGGAAAAACTTCTGATAAGAGGAACTTACTACATAAGCACCGGCGCAATGGGGTATGCGTTGACAATTGACATGCACGATAACAAGCAATTTTTCCTAGCAAAAGTTGATACCCTGAATCCATAGACCACAAACAGCACACAATAAAAAGGAGTGAAAAAGCTACGCCTTTCGCAAGGGGGTATCCCACTCAGCTGCAACCGAAGTGACGTACACAGAGAATCAGCCACGAGCGATTCAAAGGCCCAACGGTCCCTTCAAGAGGGCAGCCCATAAGATGGCGCTCAGCCCAGCTATCCCCCCCATCCGTGGTAGTCACACCCCCCACCACCGATCATAAACCATGTACTCCATATAAGCTTGTAGCCCACGGACACCCAAACTGATATGATACGTACCACACACCATAAATTACACATACGCATGTCATGTCAGACATCATCAGAAAGTGTCAGAGTGTCTGGCAGGACAATAAACGAGGGGGAAAAAAAGCAATTAATCACTCGTAAGTACGCTCCACTGACAGCCGGTCGAACGTAACGGTGTCCCCCACGTTGCAGACATTCATCCGCCACGAGACCGGGACACATCGTTTATCAACGTCGGGGATCTCAGGCCCAGTTGAAATACCTCTTATCAATCATGCATCAGGAAGTTGGAAAGTCGGAGTGTGACCAACCCAGGTTTGCGGTGCTACTACTAGTGTTGGTTGGTTGGTTGGTTGCTTCACTACCAGTATAGGTTTAGCGTACTCACTAGCCTAGTCCGAGCCAAGCCCTTGGTTGATTATCGTGGGCCATCTCCGGAAAAAAAGGTTCAATCTCGGAGCGGGTCGCTTAGCCTGCCGGGTCGTTGGAGCAGCATGGCTCGCTTAGTCGTTTCCATCCTCAGTTTCGTCATTTACATACTTGGATGTGGATCGTCGCTATGTACTACACACTCCGCCTTCCAGAGGCTAGAAGTCTCCCGCGGGATAGTGCTGTTCAGTGTAACGCACGCCGTTGGCACTATCCTGAATCAGTTCGACCTAGCGCTGCACCAAACCTGGGACGAAACAATGTGGGATGAGGGTCCATGGCCCAGCCCTCTTCCAGGCAAGGAAGTCGAGCTTACGCGAATCTATAGTTATATCATCCGCTTGTGGGCCGCATCAGGTTTCGAATCCGACTCGTTGGTTGGACGCTAACGAGAGAAATTAGATACGCCTGCTAAGCTGGGAATAACGCTATTTCGGGGGAAGGCTTCGAAATAGTTGGGTCCTGAAGGGCCGTGAAATTGATAAGAAAATGACTCCACCACGATGCTCGGGCCCCATCACTGTTCCAAATGACATTACCTTGTTTATTTCCTGGCCCTCCATTGGAGTTCTGACCAGCAAGGTCGCGGCGACCGTGACAAGCGTCCACGAGCGTACGTCTTTGTTGTAATCGGGTCCACACGGGTCATTGTGCCCAGAACCGAACAGTGTATCTCGAGCCGGCGATTAATCGCGCCCATCTATCCAAACTCATCGCAGGGATTGTTGAATAGCGAA
Source organism: Boletales sp. KT-2023a (assembly GCA_038090395.1). Lineage (NCBI taxonomy): Eukaryota > Fungi > Basidiomycota > Agaricomycetes > Boletales > Boletales sp. KT-2023a. The sequence continues at coordinate 17,363 of JBBPMP010000288.1, read as the reverse complement.
ATGAACGTGCCGTTAGCACGGCTGCAGGGGGACTGAAGAGATAAGCTGGACTGTTGTTGCTGTAATGCGCCGAGCTGTTTACTTATGCAGCTTTAGACGCTTTACATCTGGGCCGGTCAGTGAATGGTACTCAGGGGTATCAACCAGCATTCGATTCGTCAAGAAATACTTCAAAAACTTGGAATCACCTTGGTTCTTGGACCTCATAACACGATCAAAAAAAGAACATCAACACCGGGAAGAGTCCGCAACTTAAGTTAATGTAATCACTCCAGCTGAACATACAGCCCCCCTAGTTTCTCCCGTGAATGTACAAACCCCCCATCTAACTCCACGTGAAACTAGATCTATAAGGGCTTGTGGAGGCTACATATTCTATCCGGAGTGAATCATAAAAGCAAGCAAGGAGTGTGAAAAGAAGAAATTGACCGGGACAACAGACAAAGTAGTTTTCAACGTTGATATGACCTGCGAGATTTCCACACGACCACGATCAGCCACCGGCATGCGCAAGCGTAAACAGAATTGATCACCTCTCGAGACTCTTCTCACAGACCGCACGCGCTGTCTGGCAACCGTTTCACTTCGATGTCAACTTCCCCCATGTTCTCCTGACTGTCTACGAGACGGATCCAAGCGTCCATCGCGACCAGATAGTCCTCTGAAGTCGAGCCTCCATCATCAATAGCCGTGATATTGACGCTTCTGACGTCGCCGTAGACCGTAGTGAACGAGAGCTCCCAACAGCTACCACAGTAAGGTGAATTGTACCCCGTTATCTGAGGTGCCCCGCCAATGAACGGCCACGTAGGAAGATCCTCGAAAAGCTTGTAACCTTTGGTGATCAGGCCGTACTCGCCGGTCGAGCAGACAACATCGTTGAGGAGCGTTGTAGGTTTGTCGAAGAAGCTATCATAGGACGCGTGATACTGACTGTAAGAGAACGCGGGGATAGCAAGGCCAAGGAAGGCCACGACGAGTGTAAGGATGAACCTCATAGCGCTAGGAATGCCTGGTGGAGGGGGAGAAAAAAGGCAAGCGGCAGTGGGCTAGTATCAGCACTGCCCAAGGGGTAAGACCTCTTAAATACCTTGATTATATCCTTTGGTAATTTATCTCCGGTGGGCCTTGTTCGGCGCAAGATCGAGATAAATTGCAAACATCATGATGTTTAGCAAATCGAGCCGTGCGTTTGCTGAGCCGGAATCTATTTCGAGTAACAAGGTTCTACGAAGAGTCGAGCCACGACACCCGGCGTGGTGCACCGTTGTTAGCCGATCCGGGTGCTGTGTCGACAGGCGAACAATACCCGCCCACTCAGAGGCGCCTCGGCGGTTAAGCATCATTACCCAGCCATGGTCGCAATGATTCGCGTAGCCAGGCGGGTATCCGTTTGAGGAGAAGACCTGAAGGGGACTGAAAAACTAGGGAGTGATGACGATTGGTAATCGATTGTTTTCCGAGGCTTCCTCTTCGGTCCCCAATTATGGCGAATTTATTAGCACATACTCGCATAAACTTGTGGTGCCAGCATGCTGACACCGGTGCGTTGGCACAACGGTTACCTCATTGGCGGCTTATCTACACAATAATAGTCCAACCTCCGACCTGCCAGCGAGGGAATGGTGCGGAAGACCACCGTTATGGCACGAGCGCGCTTGAGCCTTGGCAGGGATTGCAGTGCTTCCATACTACGGCGATAAGGCTTGGCGGCGAGCTCTGCTCGTTTGAATCGGCGGCAGTGATTCTGGTCCATGGCTCGATGGATGGTAGACGTCTGGACCTACCTCCAACCGTGCAAGCATGACTTGGCCCCAGCGGATTGCTTGGGACTCGTTGCTTGCTGTTAGAACGGGCTGATCAATTTTCCCTTTCCATATCCGAGTGACACGGGAAACTCCGAATCAACCCATAAGTTGACTACGATCCTACTGCTTTGACTCATGCTGAGTATACTGTTTGAATCAACGTTGACTAGCATTCTCTGCAATCCTCCACCAGATCAGAGCGGTGCCGCACATCCACTGGTCGCAGGGGTGAACTGCGTCGACGATGGCACGGTCACGATCGCGGACGTGTCTTGGAATCAGGACGAGGTTATACTTCGCACGAGAGGTACGCAGACGGTGTTTGGCGCAATGGGGATCGCATAGATTTGACTTTCCTGTCAGTGAAAATGTTCTGCGAGGAGGTCCTTCAGGTTTGTAAATTTCGGCGGTCCCAGCTCGTCTCACTGGCACACCATGACCTTGGAAACGACCAGGTAAGTGATCATATCGCATTCGCACACGAAGATAATCGCAAGGACGGGAAGATGTGATAGTCTTACAGCGCAAAAGGTCCAAACTTTCATACTCAGATTAGTACTCAATGCATATGGCAGATCGAGCGCCAGGTCCAGCCTGGTTCCTAACATAGCAACTAGGGGGCTAGTCTAGGAACCTGGCCAACCTGTGCGATGGCACCGGGTCATTATCCTGGCAGACAGATAGGGTCTGCATTCACTGTCCCTGTGGCTTGACCGGGACTGGTCTGAGTCACTAGTCACTGGTCACCAGTGCTAGTAATGCAAATAATGCTACGCCCGTGTTTTTTCTGTCAAATTACAATAAGGCTGTATGCGTCCGGGTTCAGATTGACGTGGAGCCAATTCAGTCATCTGCATCAATGTTCTAATCACCAGAACACATTTCTAGCATATCAAGTTAGGATCACAATCGCAAATCCGGAGTGCTGCTTATTTGGAGGCCGAGTCCCGTCGTAAGCAATCGTGAAATGAGCAACAATCCACCGAGATTGACTCGACGCTTCGTTCGAGAACCGAGCACTAGCTAGTAACAGTTGATGTGGATTAACTGTTGGTACGTTACGGTCTAACGCGGGATCTTTGGAGCAAGGGCTTACCTACTCACAAAGGGTCACCGGATCGGCCTGCAATGGATGTCGTCAGAGGTGACTTGTGTAGGCTCAAGGCTCCGGCCTAGGGCTAATATTAAATCAAACTTCGGCTACACCTAGTACCTTACCCCAAGCGTGTCGAAAGGTTGTGAGCTAAGATCAAGAGTGAGATCGTATTGCCAAGAAGTTCCAGACTCGGGCCTGAAGGATGGATAGGCGTCTCCTTGACTAGGGGGGACGATGTCATGTGCTGATCTCGGGTAACGCTCAGAGGCTCAGAGCCGAAGAGTACGGTGCCTGTGTTGTTGCCGCGGCAGTTTTTACTAAACATTGGGGGAACGAAACTCAAGCTTTGCAGGATGAGTAACCGGGAATTCGCCGACCGTTCACGGTGCTTGCTTCCTCCGCGAGAGGTGGTAAACCACCGTATACGCCAATACCTCCCTTGGCGTTTCGTAAGCCATTTCTCTAACTCGCAACTTGGTACGGCACTGATGCCATGATGACTGGCGAAAGAAAAGGTAAGGGGGATTCTCCAATTCCCTTTTGTAAGACCGGAGGCTAAATTGATCGTTGGGAAGAAACTGTCGAAAGATTCTCCAGGCGAAAAATTTTATAACATCGAGAATTCCCGAAGTAATACCGAGTAATAAGCGTCCTTGCGTCACAGGACTCTGGACGCTAGTGGGCTCGCTCGGCGAAAGATCTTACACAGGGGTCCTGAAGACATTGTCGGATGGAAGCCTGGTGGACCGAAGGCCGAGCTGATCGGAGTCGCTACTCGATTTGTAAATTCTGACGAAGAATCCGAATGCCTTTTCAGGCTTGTCGACAATGGCGACGTAGAGCGTTGAATATTGTCGACTTGCATTAACCACCTGCCTTCTGGGTATGGTAAACGTGCGAGTGTCCTTGTACAACAAGGTGGATTTGACGGAGTGGCGTGCTTGGCCGAGTAATCTTGTTCTGTTCTTGTAATCCGTCCTGCTGTATTCGTCCACTGTATTTTAGACAAAAACCGGACGTCAGGAAGACTCTTCGGAAGGGACAAATGACATCGTGGTTCGTTCGCTGGGGTGAGAGCAGCGAGAACGTGAAGAAGACGCACAGAGAAGTGATGGAGACAATCACCCGGATGACGACATTGCGTGCTTTCCTCAAGCCATATCGCCCACACATGTATAGTCATGGATGATAAACATATATGCTTCAAGAACAACAAAACATTTGGTGATCGATCTGTCCGAAAGATGGTGAAAAATGTTCGTCTTGAACCGTCATTCAAAAAAAAAATTTCTCGTTCGAATCTACCCTACTGGGATCGGGGTCGAACAAAACATGCAAAAAGTGAAACAAAAACCTCAAGATGGAAGTCGACTTGGAATTGGGTAACCTGCACCAGAGTCCGTGACTACGATCAACTTTTCGGCGAGCGCAGGATCAATGGAATGACTCACGTTTGAGCATCTTTCACATTCCGCAACCACTTGCGGGCACTCGTTTCGCAGTAACTTGCGCCCTGCCTAGGTTGAAAGCCTGGCCGTGCGTCAGGAAATCCATGCCCTCCAAAGAGATATTGAACCCATCCCAGGCCTGATCACCAGTGTCTACGGCTGTGATGTTGAGAGAGGTAGAATCACCATGAGTGTTGGTGTATGTGAGTTCCCAACAGGTACCACAGTATGGCGAGTTCCACGATTTTATCTGAGGCGCTCCTCCGATATAGGGAAAGGAAGGAAGGGAGTCAAAGGTTGTGTATCCGGCAGTAATTAGGCCGTGCTCGCCGTTCGAGCAGGCGACAATGTTGAGAGAGTTTTGACCGTGGTCGTAGATGGTATCATACGACACCGTGTATTTGTCTGTCCAAGAGAGCACCGGAGTAGCAAGGACGAGTGCGGTAGAAACGAGGAAGGACCTCATGGTGTTGAAAACGTCGGGGGGTGGGAGGGATTAGCGACGAGGGGGACTAGCGGACAACCATGTACTAAGACGTCTTAAATACCTTAATCTTCTCCAACGGTGAACCATGTCCGCTTTCTTCAGAAAATGGCTTCTCTTTGCAAAAACTGCTTGTCAGCACGAACGAGGAAATGCGCCTTCCATTTGCGATTTACCCAAGCTTCACCTAGTATTCGGGTGCAAAGGATGTTGTTGGGAGGGTGTACGCTTTCCGAGTTTGACGGAGTATGGGAAGTCGATCTTCCCTGACTCGGTTCTCCGGCGTCGCGTTACTCCGACATCGAACAACGTTCAACGTCTGCTACTTCTCACATTTTAACCATCAACATGTCCAATATTCGCTTCCGACTACTTCGAGTTATGTGATGTCATGCGTGAGTTGTGATTTGGGGCTATGATAGCGATAATTAACCATCAAACAGAGAGTTTATCAAGTGTACCATGTCTAGTGCTCTAGCCGAGACTGTGCGTCATTAGACACGACGTAGATTATATTTCGAAGCCAAGTCCGCGCATGCACTCGACGTGTTTCTTGAGTAATTCCGAGCATTGGCCATTTTCGGCCCCATGCTGCAGAAAGCATGAATCGCGAGCGGATTTGGTGACCGGACAAGCGCAGCACCTATCGAAAAAGTCAAAATAAGAGTATTTAAAGGATGGGGATGGGGCATACGGCTTGAGACCCTGAGGATTCAAGGGGTTCATCTTTGGGTTTGTTGGGTCATATTTCTCTGGCGGTTCGACCACAGGGGATTCAGACGAGGACCACCAAGAAGCCATCTGTAGTAGAACGTGTCGATACTTGCACCGCTCTGAAAGAAGTTTTGCTTACACCTGAGAACATGACGGTCTAAAAGATAAAATGAAGGTAAAGTGGTGTCAAATGGAGAGGGTCGGAAGTACCTCGCACGTGACCTGTCGTTACTCTTTCGGTTCTGCATCAATTAAACGGGAAGAATCGAATTATATGAAGGTTTCATAAAATTCTTTTCCTTCATCTCACCCACCACCACCGCGCACGTCCCCGTCCGGGGGGTCTACCATCAATGCCGCCAGCAACGAGTATTATCCTGCGTGCGCTAAGCCTCGTGTCATTCTTGATTCCTATCGTGAATGCACGATCATGTACCAACTATGGTACATCTAGTGGGTCTGGCTGTCTTTGCCCCGTGGGGTTTGGGGGTGCGAATTGTTCTCAACCTGCTTGTGGTGGTACTATATTTGATGGCACTCAACGCTCTCTTACGCCTTCCTCTGCCTCTTCTGGTGGTTTCCCCAACGTGACCGCCTCGGACTGTTCCTGCTCCAGCGGATGGACTGGGCTGGGTTGCAATGTTTGTGCAACTTCATCTGCATGCCAGACCGCATATGCTGCAGTAAGCGGTAATGCCAGCATCACCGCCTCATCCACAGGCGTCAATGACACCATGGTGTGCAATACCTCCCCCATAGTATATGCCGCGAGTGAACTCAGCTGCCAAGTTAATGTACGTGTTTTCTTGTTCCATGGTGAATGTTCTGACGCCTGCCCTCCCAGAACCCTACCCTACAAGCCCTCTTCCCATTGCAATCCATACTGGATATTCAGCGCACACTCAATGCTTCTCTTTCCCCATTGCACAATATTTCCGGCACCCTCTTATCCCCCAATGGGTCTGCAGCGGTGTATGCGCAGCTTTTCTACGCTGGCGTCGAGCAATTCTCCTGCATGGCATCTTCTTGCGCACAGACATCCTCCAGCTCTTCGGACACATGGACATGCTCTTCCTTGCATTGCCAATGCATTTCGGGCACAGCGTTTTGCAGCAATTCTTCAGTCGCCGATTTGACAAGCACGATAAACTCATTGTCAGGCCCTCTCACGATCGTTTGCGATAACACCAACACGTGTCAGTTCCAACAACAAGTCCTTAACGGGTTATTCGGTTCAAGCGGGCTCCCTCTCCAGGGCTGTGTCTATGGGGAGTGCGTCACGCAGGCGGTAATCGACTCAGCGAACAGCACATCGTCGGGTCAAGTTGGGGGCTCGAGCCCGCTCAGTCCGGGGGTTATTGCAGGTTTGTCGGTCGTGGGTGCCCTTATCGGAATTGGTCTTGCAGCCGTCGCATGGGGGTGGTTCCTCCAGAGGGCTGCCCGGAAACGTCCGTTCGATGGTGGGAACAGTGGTGGAGTTGATGTCCGATGGACAAATGCATCCTATTTCGTCCGATCTTCCGGGGAGGAGAAAACCGTTTTGGATTCCATAAATGGCAGTGTTGCCGCTGGAGAGTTCATGGCAGTCCTTGGCCCCAGTGGCGCTGGAAAGACAACGTTGGTGGAATTGATTGCTGGGAAAAGCAAATCCGGAGTCTTCACGGGTTCGATCACATTCCCTTCTCTGCCGAACGGGAGGCGACCTCGAGTGGCCTTCGTTCCTCAATCAGACATTCTACCCGCCGTCCTGACGGTACGGGAAGCCCTCACGTTCGCAGCATCTTTACGGTTGCCCGAGTCGTTGCCCCAAGCAAGGAAGACAGCACTCGTATCAACTATCATTTCGAGGCTTGGGTTGGAGGAAGTTGCTGAGACGAGAATTGGTGCGACGGACGGAACTGGTCGAGGGATTAGTGGAGGGGAAGCAAGAAGAGTCAGCATCGGCCTCGAACTCATCGGATGTCCTGATATACTGGTATGCGACGAACCTACGAGCGGCTTGGATTCCGTGAGCGCACGGCGTGTCGTCAATGTCCTTAAGGACGTTGCACGAGGTGGTGGCGGACTGTTTGGTGCGGTAGAGGAAGCTAGCAGTAGTAAGGGCGTCGCTGTCATTTGTAGCGTGCACCAACCAAGGTAAACAGTCAGTCTTGTCAATGGTACTGTATCCATCTAACTTTTTTTTTTCCAGCTCGCGTCTCTATCACTCCTTTGACTCAGTTTTACTTCTTGCGCGTGGACGAGCATTGTACTCTGGACCTGGCGGTTTGGCTCCTGCAAGGCATTTCACCAGCATTCGTGACGAGGACATTGAGAAAACAGGAGAATCGGAACTACTTCCTTATGAGCACGGGTACAACGTCGCGGACTATCTTCTGGAAATCGCCAGCGCACCGCCAAGTGGCCCAATGTCGACCCCGACGGTTGCACACGACAACGTTGAGGAAAAGCACAGGGTCGCAATAAACGCTAGTCCTGATGAAAAGGCCGATGGTGGTGATGTGGAGGCTCTGAATACTCGTAACCGAGTCATCACCGGAGAATATGCCGCGACGTTCCTCACACAGTTCCAAGTGCTTTGTGGTCGCGAATGGAAGCTATTGTGTCGGTGTGTAGTCCTTAGTCCTTGGCTTCCGAATAGCTAATAGACGATTCACACAGGGATAAATCACTGTTCTTCACTCATGTGGCTATTTCAGCCGTTTTGGGTGTATCCTGTGGTACGTCAATCCGGCATATCCTATCACATCTGATACCTAAATCATTACGATATCGACAGGCGGGCTATACTTCCATACTGGATTGACTATTGCTGGGTTCCAGTCACGCGTTGGGTGCTTGTTCTTTTTGGTGTGTAATTTTGCTGGTCTGGCATTTAACATGTGTCCTGAATTAGAGTGCAGGGTTCACTTATTGCCTTTTTCGCTTTGAGTGCACTGTATAACATTGTCCAAGTGCGTCCGCTCTTTGTTCGTGAACGATCCAACTCGTACTACAGGTTTGTGCTTCATCATTCCTGCCCTTTTTGAGCTGAATCCCTACCCTCATAGTCCCACTGCCTGGCTTTTGTCTCGTCTTTTCTTCGACGTTATTCCAATTCGCATTCTTCCGACGATCATTGTGTGCACAATGTCTGTTGATTTCCACCGACGAGCTTTTAACCATGGCACTGACAAAATTGTTCTCAGAACCTACTGGATGGCCGGGCTCGCTCATGAGGCAGCTCACTTTTTCAAGTTCTTATTCATCCTGGTCCTCTTCACGCTAGTTATGACCCTCTTTGTGCGTGTCCCTTCTGCAAGCACGCGTCCAACCTCTCACTCGCCTGTGCCTAGAACTTCATTCTTGCAACGCTTTTCCGCAACGGGGGCATTGCCATTCTTATCTCGGCACTGACGGCGTTATACCAAATGACATATGCCGGATTCTTCGTGCATCTGAATTCCATCCCGCCCGTCTTGCGATGGTTGCAATGGTTGTGTCCTCTAAAGGTAAGATCCCTTGCGTACACTATAGCGTCACGTCAGCCAACTCTATCTACAACACAGTATACCCTCGAAGCGGTTTCCGTGAACGAGGTAGGCTCGGGACTCATGATCGTCGACGAACTGCAGGGCGTCCCGATCAGTATCTCTGCAGAGTCGATCGTGGAATTGGTGCGTTTCTGCCAACGCTCTACCGTGTCGTCGCTCACCCACTGGCTTCCAGCTCTTCGGTTTCAACCCCGATAGCTACTACAGAGACGTGTTGGTCTTGTTTGCATTCATTGCTGGGTTCGCGGTCATCTTGATCGGCGTGGTATGGTTCAAGCTCAGGGAGCGGCGATAAAAAAAAAAGGATATGGCCTGGCAAAAAAACTTAGCAAGGTCTGGCATATATCATTTGCGACACTCTTTTTGACTTTTTAGCACATATTTAAAACGTTGTAGTTTGAGATGCGAGTCTCCCGTCATTCTTTGTACATATATCCATATACCTGGTTTTGTTTCTCAAGGGCAAAAACTTGTTTCCGGGATGTGCGGTGTGGTCGGTTCAACAGAGTTATCTTACTATTCGACGTCGGCCGATCATCTGGCTGAACAGTAAACAAGGATTTAAAAAAAAACAGCATTCAAGTACAAAATGTGCAGATTGAACATCAGCATCTGTGCTCTTCCGTGCCATGGCAAGTGGGACTGACACTGATACTCACTTTATACTTCTCGTGTCTCATTAGTGGGCTGTGAAAGCCTTGACAGAACCACTCCCCGACTGATTGAGTTGTTTGGAAACCCAGTCTATGTTGTACCAGATTTCAGTGATGTTACTTTACTAGTACTATGCATCGCTCAAGACATTTCTGGTTGCCTTGGATTTTGCTGGTTCATTAGGGCGATACTTTCCCCCCCCTGGATGTAAGTACTCGCCAGGGGTTAAACATATGAAAATGAAAGGCAGCTATTTGTGGCAGTGCTTTATATTCACCTTCCCACCTCTCCGCCACCAAGTGCTGGTGGGGAGGTGTTGAACCCCGTCACGAACCTACCTACACGAACTACACAACCAGCCTCAAGTTCCCAAGTTCCCGCTGGAACACGTTCTGTTAAACGATTGCAATGATAGATGGTGCTGTCAAACAGCAGCTATTTTCGGGTGAGTTGAAGCTGTCATACAAATTGGTTTCCCCATTTTCATTGGCGATTTGGTAGACGGTCACACGTCTGTCAGTCCAAAGATTCTGACAAAGAATCCAGATCAAGTACTTTCGACGACGGAGGTCTGTGTTGCTAACTGGGGCCTTACTGGGGAGTGGGTTAGGGTCCATTGAAATTTGTCGTAAGTTACGCGTCATCAGGTGGATTGTCTGGGTTTGCTTCGGCAATAGTGCTTCAACCTCGTAAGCAAACGATTTCGCAGCTGGCCATCATCACTCAAGGCGCGCAGTGGACTCGCTGAAAACTCGCATTCAGCAAGGCGATTCTGCGCCTAGTTCTCGGTAAGAGAGGCAATCGCTACGATTGACGCCTTCTTAATTATTCCCATATGAAAGAAATACGTTGCTCGTTTGGCGCACCACATAATATATCATCAAACAAGATGGCGTTTTTGGGTTATGGCGAGGCACGAGTGCTTCTCTCGCTCGGTGGGTCGACATACCGTATTTTGCTCCTACCGTTTCTGATCTCTAGAAGCAATATCCCGGGAGTAGCCCTCTACTTTACTAGCCTAACGCACCTACGTTCGGTCATGGCCAGGTAGCCGTATTTTTCCGTTGCACCGGCCGGGAAGAAAGAGGATTCGAAGAGTATCTTGCCAAAGTTCACCAATCAGGGTAATCTGTTGGCTGGTGCGACCGCAAGGGTGGGCGTAGGGTTTGTATTGAACCCCATCTCGGTCCTCAAAGCGCGTTTCGAGGCATGTCGGTACCGATCTCTTCGTGTCGCCCACGACTGACGATATTTGCAGAGCGAACACTTTGCGTACCAAAGTTTGACTGGATCCCTCGTCTCTCTCGTTCGTACGGGACCATCAGAATTGATGCGTGGATTTGTGGCGTCCTCTTTACGGGATGCACCATACGCTGGACTATTTGTCTTGCTTTATGAAGCCATCAAGCGAGAGTCGAGTAAGTCTGTGCTTCCTTTCTCCTGAAAGTCGCGCCTGAGATGTCTTTTCGTAACACAGTTTGTGCCGAGCGCATATGCCGCAAGCATTCATAGCTTCTCTGCGGCGGCTGCAGGCGGTATTGCAACGATGGCCACGCATCCTTTCGATGTCATCAAGGTACGCGCGCGATGCGAAAACACGACCATGTTGCTGACGACTTGTAGACTAAAATGCAAGTCCGCCCCGAACACCCATATCACGGCGTGATGTCCACTGCCAATCGGATATGGCAGGTATGCCGTTTTATTCAGCGATGTTGAATATAGCACTGATGTCTCTTTTATAGCAACGGGGTTTCAAGGGGTTTTTCGATGGGGCATCTCTTTGTATATCGCGCAAGATTCTAAGTTCCGCGATCGGGTGGGCGATGTTTGAGGGTATCCCGCTCTTGATGCAATAGGGATGACTGGCAGACGCTATGCTTGCGGCTATGAAGGTACAAGTTTGCAACGGTCTGAAGGTTAGATATTGCACGCTCCTTGGTATGTCGCTCCCTACTCCATGAATCGCTAGAATGAGTATCAGTATCTGGGTTCGCGGTCATCTTGATCAGCGTGCTCAAGGAGTTGGCGGTGAAAATTTGAATATACCCTGGCAAAAAATTTGGCAACGTCTGGCATTCAGCTGATTGCCTGGCTGAACAAGAAACGAGGATCCGAAAAAAATGGCATGCAAGTGGTACGAATAGATGGGTATACAAAGACTTGAAATACAAGGTCGATATTTGTGAAGGGTCGAAGGAGAGCTGCGCAAGTCATGCATGTCGATGATCCCCATGCCCACTAATCCACGTATCTCAGTATCTGCGCTCTCCAACACCTCACCAAACTCGGAGAATGCGAACAACTCTCTGATACCGCGGTCTCCTCCAGGTGCCCATGTCCGACTCAGGTGGTGTGTTGTGGGCGTCCGACATGGACGGTGTTGACGTAGCTGATTCAAGCGATGGGTGTGTTCCCTAGACCAAACGGCCGGGACCGCATCGACTCCTCAGGCCTCGGGTGGGCGTTTTGGATGTCGATTCAAGTGTTGTCGACAAGGGGCACTTGGATTCTCATCGGGGGTAGACTTTGAAGCTCGTTTAAGCGGTGGAATATGCCTGTCTTGTTAAAGAAGCTGCTACGAGGATGATGGTCGATGACCCACTCTGACTGGGATTTCTCTTGTTCCACCTCTGCACCACGTTAGGCAACACCGTATAGCATGTCGAACGACAACGTACCGACCACTTTGCTTTACTGATTGACGAGTCTCGATGCAGTCTACGCATCGCCTCCCTCCCCTCGTCCAGCTCCATTACCGTCACTGTCACCGCCGGCTCCAGCCCTGCCACTGCCAACACCAAGCTAGCAGGGCCTCCGCGCTCTCCAGACCCTCGCCACCAACGGTCACCCCGTCGTGCACACCCACCCACCCGGACGCACCCAACCTGGCAGGTCTCCCGATAGCTGCCAACGTGTCCGACAATTCCTCCCTCACGCCCTCCCAGAGCGCATCGCAGATCCCCTCCCACGCACACTACCCCTCCGACACGACCATCACCCTCCCACCTCCACATGCCATCCTGGACATCGCCTTTCCAACCCAACTGCAACTGCAACTGCAGCCGCAGCCACGCATCAACGCCAACTATGGGAAACATTCGTTGGCCCATAAAATCGCGACTACATTTGCGCTGACGTTCGAGACTGGCTGATTGAGAGTGGCATAGACCCTTAGCGGATCAGGCATACCTCATCCAAGGGTTGGCTTGAAGTCAAAGCGACAGTCAAAGAAGCGGAAGATCTCTTGCGTACAAGCTACAATGTGTACGAACACGAGACGGGTGTCAAACGTATCGGTGAGCGATGAATCGATGTGGCCGATGCATTCGTATTTACGAGGCGTCCTCCAGCCTGTGAAAGCTACCAATTTCCCAGCATCTATCGTCTCTTGTCGACTTTGTGCTGCCTACGGTCCGCTTCGATGCCAGGTTGCCAAAGCCGAAGCGTTCGGCGGACGCTCCGACATCAAAGTTCGTCAGTGAGCCCAGTTATGGCAACGGTGATCCGGGTATCACAACCTACAGACTGGGATGAGTCTAGCGCTATTCCGGATACTTTCGGACACCTGATTGTCTTCGCAACTTGTACAACTTCTGGTGTATCTCGCTCGTTCCCTGGGAGAATAGTTTTGGACTTCGCGAGTCCGACGTTGTGCCTTTCAGGGTCTGCGTTTGAAATGGCGCATAGCCGAGTTCACCCCGCAATTGTACTATCAGGGCGACCTCGATTTATTCGCGCAACAATACCCCGCGCCTATATGGGGTCAGTCCTGACATGGTATCCATCAACGGTAGTATGTTTCGCAACCGTGTGGTGTGTCTTGATGTCGTACAAAGTCAGTGACAAACATTACCGGGTAATTTGAGCCTCGAACCAGGTCGGCAGGTAACCACCGAGTTCCATCTGGACATCAAGTACGCCAGGCCCTTGTCGGCGTGACCAAACCTGTTACCTTGTACCAAGTTGGTGACCCTGTCAGAGGACTGGACTCTTCTCGTGTATCTCTGCTGCCGTCTGATGGAAAATAGGTGCAACGTTCAACACCTTCTTCAATCCGCTTGATGGTGAGTACTGCACATACAAGGGCGGCGATGACCCGGAGTTAGATCCTGTCTACCCTGATACCGCGGCTAATGGGTACAATGGTGATAATGACCTGTTGATCGTTCATCCATGTATTCGTTTGCTGATAATGTGATAAGGACATGACTGTGGGACCGTCCAACCCGCCAACCTGATCTCAGTTTCCTATGGTCAGAACGACACAGCATTGACATGTGCTTATGCGAGTCGTCAATGTGACGAATACGGCAAACACGGACATATTGGCGTTGCCTTTTTGTTCGGGTCAGGAGATAATGGTGTTGCGGGAATGGTAGCAAATGCTTGAACAATGGTGTCGTACCTTCATCTACGGGATGCTAGTGGCAGATCATAGCTGAAATTCTGCGCAGGAAACAGATTCAATCCCACAATCCCTTCCACTTGCCCCTTGGTCACTTCGGTTGGCGCAACGCAGCTTACTAGTCCCGATGGTCCAGAGGTTGCATGTGAGGAAACCATCCGCTCTGGTGGTGGATCCAGCAATTATTTTGGCATAATCAAGGAGAGCATCCGAGACCCGAGTGCGTGCCTCGTTCTGCGTGTACAACAAGCCGTGATTGGGAATAGATGGCGTGCCGCGATCTCCAAGTCTGTGAATACTACCATGCGACGGGCGACGTCGCCGGGGCAAGTTTTGCTGCGCGATCTAGCACGAACTCGATATGCCACTGTGTCTCCCGTGCTCGAGATGTGTCCTACCCGCGCTCGTCGCTGCCCTTGACTGATCCCTCCCAGCTTGTCACCGAGCAACGCAACTATGCGCACATCGCCTCGCACACGTACAGCCAACACGGCTCTAGAGAGCGCGGTGTCTGTACACAAGTTACAAGTGCGACTTCGCCACGGGTCTCTCCTCCCATCTTGGACGGGGCAACTGTGAAGAATCCGCGGATGGCTCGTCGCACCGGGGGACAATGTCACGTACAGCAGCCTCTGCCCTCGTCGGTTTCTCCTGTGTGGCCGTCAAATCCCAATTATTTCACAATTCTGTTCTTTTTCACCGAGATGGACCACCATGCTGACCCGTTCTGACCCGTTTGATGCAATCAAGGCAGCCTCGGATATTCAGAGCACGAATCGTAAATGGTTGTTATGTGTGGGATTGTGAGTCCATGATCCTGTGTTTGTTTCGGCATTGACGGGGTGCAGACAACAAGTAGACTTGGCCATCAGGGGCCTCGAGTCGCGATGAGATCAAATCAAGACCCTGCTCGAGTGCTCGGCGGCAAAAATGGTGTGAACATCATCAACTTTAGATCGTTTGGCAGCGTTGGGGATCATCCCTCCCCTGTGCGCTACTCCCTATCGACGTCTACAATGGCCCTACTACCGACTCTACATGGACAGGCGTGTTACTCGACCTCGATCCACAGACGGACTGCCCTCATCCTCGTCCCCAGCTCGAGTCTTGCCTTATAACTTGAACATCATCCTCGTCCCCAGCTTGAGTCTTGCCTTATAGCTTGATGTTTCCCCAGAGGATAGCCTGCAGACTGGTTTGAAAATAGGGCACTGCTTGCTCTCATAATTATAGCACATGGCAATCCTGCCTATGTCATTGTGGGTGCAGGTCTTGTGGCCCATTTTTGTTGAAAGGCTGGCCATTGAGAGTGGTTTAAATGTGGGTGTCATTGAGTTGGCTTTGTCTTGCCTTGTTGATGAAATTTTACAGTATGTTCACTACTCACTCTTTTTGTTCTCTCATGTTTAACAATTTGATGTAGAATAAGCATGTACATATAGTACATAGTTTTGCTGTGTGGGTTAGATTTGCACCACTGTTTGCAAGTGTATATTAATTATGTGTTTTCCTGCAGATCCAATTATGGCAGAGTGGTTATTGATATACATACAAATATACAGTAAGTATTCCCTCTGAGAATGAGAATGAAATAGAGTCAAGCAGGAATAGTTGTGGCTGGACAACACTAGGAGGACATCTATGTATGGGTTTGCCTCATGTCCAGTTGCATGTTAAATATAAAACATGTTGGAATTCCATGTAAGATATTTATAAACCATCTTAAAAAATGTGTCCATGAATTAGTATGTTGACAATCATGCAGCATAAGGATTTCACATGTGAGCCTTTCAAACAGTTCTACACAAAGTACATATTGGAAGAAGTACAGTAGAGGAAGAAAATGTATATTCTGGAAGACAAAGACACCAAGCTTTAGGCTGCAAAAACAACTCAGCATGGAAATGCTAATCCATTTGACTACCCACAGATTGGATGGTGCAATACCACATCCATGATAAGCTTTTCCCTTGCCTCAATGTCTGCAGAAAGATACTGATCATAGAGCCCTTCAAGTTCATTGGCCACCTGAGCAGATGTGCCAGATGTGTGGTATTTTTTAGCAGCCACATTGAATGGATCAGGGAGCTGGTTTTGAACAAGGAAAAAGGAATGTTGAAAAATAAGCAGAAGATCTATAAAATATAAGTATTGTTCAAACAAAAGTTTGAATAACATGCCTATTCCTTGATGAAGGATATCTTTCCATGCCACTCTCTTTTGCCAACCCTGAAAAAGTGTATTTAGTTCATAAATGGACCATGATGTGATAAAATATACAACAAGAGAGTTGTGCATGGTAGATGATGAAATCTATAAAACAATGAGGTTTAGTGAGTGCACATGACTAATTCCACTATGAGTGCAAACCTGCTGTGACCACTCAGTTTGCATTATCTGGCTTATATTAGCTATTGAAATTGATAAATGAAGAAAACAAACCAACACTCTAGCATAAAATAATAAATTACATGTATCAAGCAGAATAAGGAAATGGAATAACACCTACTTGCTAAATGGAAATAATATACTTCTGTAAGAAATATAATAAATTTTCAAAACATTTGCTTACATCCTAAATAAAATAAATATATCAGTAACATGAAAAATCAGAGTGCTGTATGGCTCACAAGCTAAATGATATTATAAGAGCAAAAAAATAGTTGTTGATTTAAAATAATTGGAGAAGACAAAAGTCAATGTCACATGCTTGCTATGGATAACAGGAATGTATTGAGGTGGATGTTTGTTTTTAACCATAGACCACTCACTGAAAAAGTATAATAATATCACTTACTTGCTATAAGTGGAACAGCAGCAGAAAATGGGTTATGAGAGAAATGGAGATCTCTGATGGACATCAGACCACTTACTCCCTATGAATGGAATGGCAGCAGAAAATGGACCATGAGAGAAATGGAGATTTTTCATGGACATCAGACCACTTACTCCCTATGAATGGAACAACAGCAGAAAATGGGCCATGAGAGAAATGGAGATTTCTGATGGACATCAGACCACTTACTTCCTATTAATGGAAGAGCAGCAGAAAACAAGCCATGAGAGAAATGGAGATTTCTGATGTCCATCAGACCACTTACAGACTATGAATGGAACAACAGCAGAAAATGGGCCATGAGAGAAATGGAGATTTCTGATGGACATCAGACCACTTACAAGCTATGAATGGAACAGCAGCAGAAAATGGGCCATGAGAG
>JBBPMP010000287.1:0-28748 GCA_038090395.1 Boletales sp. KT-2023a | reverse complement strand
CCGAGTCGAATGGTATCATTTCCGACGAATTCCGACGAGGTGTCGGGGAGTTAGAGAGCGCCGAAGGTGAAGCAGGTTTTTTGCATAATTTCTCACGGGGTGACAAGTCACGTGAAAAAGACAGTAATAACACCCATACGTGGATTCGCGAGCGTGATATCACCCCTATATCAGATGACCACTTCCCCGTCACATTCGCTATCCCAAGGGAATGCTACCGAAGTTGGAGGCCTGTCCTTGCGAGCTTGCACCACGACCGGTAGACACACATCCGGTTCCGTCGGTCGTCTCTATTTCATCCCAGTACGATCATCGCCTCCCTTATCCTCTTCCGCCCCTGAGGCATCAAGCATGGTGATCGCGGTCCCTACCTTGGGCGTAAACTCGACGCGCCAGACATCCGTCCCTGTGTGCACAGGAAGTGTAAAGTGCAGAAACGACAGGAACTTGTCTTTCCTGGCCGAGCAGACAAGGGGATCCCGGCCCCCAGGTTTACCCCGAACGGATCATGGGATCTCGACGGTCCGGAACGATTGAGTCGTCACGAGTTGCCCGGATGGCTTGCGAAAATCAGCGACGATTTCCTATGCGATGGTGGATTGAATAAAAGGGAATAAGACCTCGGATTAACATACCGGCACCCCCAGAAGGAAAGACTGCAGATAGAATTTGAGCAGTTTTCTGGACGAGATTGAGTCGGTAGTGAAAGAACCCATGAATACATACTTTTCGAATCTGACCTTATCAGACGGTCCTCGAATCGTCAGGGAGGTCTTTAGTTCAACAAAGTTGTCTGTGCCTCCCGTGTACCTTCCTGTGTACGCTAATGAATCGACGCTCAAAATGACAGTGATGACTCACTGGCATGGAACACACCACTGGCACGAATACAGTCAACCTCTCCCCCGATGACAATCCTGGGTCGCCGAGTTTTGTTTTCACAACGTTGCACTGCACATTGGTGTTGACGTCCCCACCCCACCCCAAGATATTTGACGACGTGCTCTCTTGACGACCAAGGACAGATGTCGTACACTGGTAAGACCCAAACGCATAGCCATAGTAGTAAACCTGACGCTGTCGGGGAGGCTCCATATTATTCCTAGAGTCTGATAAGCACGACATAATACAGAGAACCTCTGACTTTTCTTTAAGCCTTGCATCCCTCATATGTTCCTCAGAGTAGAACGTTCTGCCAACCCGCATGACATTCAGGTCCCAGCCCTTTCTTCATAAGCGCCGGTGCCAGTGCTGTGAGAATCCTCTCTCACAACTTGAACTTGAACTTGAAGCTAGGTGAACCCGTCAACAACGAGGAACAAGGCATCTTATTTGGTCATGATTCCTCTCCAGCTCATGACATGTATCAGGTGCGCCGTTAGGCAGATCCTGTTTGAACCTCAGCCATGATTGCAAGAGCGCGTCCAGTCGGCCGCGCTCGTCGGGCCGTCTGATCCACCGTCATACCCGTAACCAAGGTCTGCGCCAAGAGGTGGGTCGCGATAGTAACGCGGCGCAGAATTATCGGATTCGAGTACGTGGTCTAGGGTATATGGAAACGTGGGCGACAGGGTTAGTTGCTGAAACGGGGGTGCCTTTGACCCGGACGGCGGGTGCGACAGACTGGGATCGCCAGCGTCGTGTTCCATGGGCGTTTGGGAGAAGGCGCAACATTGTCGAGCTCTGCGTCGGGAGCCTTTCGTTTCTACGCCATGAACGCTCGTTATCGGTCACACGTGGAAGTCCAAGCCCAAGGTTTGTTGGTTCCTGCCAGTGAAGCCGTTGCCAAATAACTACGTGGCACGTGTGATGTGTATTACTGTACTGGTACATTTTCCTGATTACTCAAGGTACACGCGGTTGCCAGTCTAACCACAATTGTGTGCACGAGTGTGATTTCTGTTTGGCGCTCGAACCGGGAAAACATCAGTCGTGTACGATGAGGTGAGTGACATCTAGATTATGCCAGTGACGTCGCACATCACTGGCGCTGGCAGGTTCTGAGTTCATTGTAATAGTGCGGGACATGCAGGGACGCATATGTAAGTCTTTGTGGCTTCGGCTGAGCATACAGGTGGTTCACGTTCTGTTATATATGTGCCACGAACCAGCATTTGTGCAGCAAACCATGCAAAATTTCTGGAAGGCATGAGTGTCTGGACTCATGTATGCGCAAAGGTATACACATTTTAACTGAGAAGTTGAGAAGCTGATTTCACTCTGATGACAAAGGTGATCAATCATTCCGACGAGGATCATCTCTGCGCAGCCCCCATTCACGCTTGCGGGGAGGTAAGTCTGTTGGCTGGGATATTTACACATAGTCATTCTGAGACACTGCCAGTGCTTCAGTTCTGACCATGTGATCTCTACAAAGTGCGATTAGTAGATGGAAGCGAATATTCGTGTCCTGGGGCATGCTCGAGCCCAAGGTAATTTCTTCACTCGTGATAATATTGCCAATGCACACGCGCTCATCACATTTTGAGGTGGTGTCGACCATTCCGTCCGTTAATGCGATGCCCGATTCTAGTTCATTCAATCCCAGTTGTGTAAACGCCTGTGTGCAGACCAAGACCACGTCCATGGCCTTGACACCAACATGATCCATCTATGCGGGTGCGTTTACTGTCAAAGTGGCGATAACGTTTGGGTCTGAAGTCGAAGAACGATAGTCAAGAACATTTATGTACTGTACCGCCATGTGTGCTGCCCCGGGGATATGCGAGATCGAAACGGCGGCGCACTCAATGAGGCAACATTTACAGGCAAATACGAAACGTTCCAGTACACAAGGTATGTTTTTCGGTCTCAGGGGATTATAACAGTTGTCTTCCGAGGGATCTCACTGTCTACGACTCCCTGGTGCCGCCACACATTCCGTCGCAAATCAAGGGGACCGATATGGACAAGATCATCGCGGAATTGCGCTCATCTTTGCCAGACATCTCTCTGGCCGTGGCGCTTTATAAGCAGCTCAACGGGCTTCCGTTGCCGTCGCTTGCCGCCAGTCGACTGAAACTTCATGGGATCTCTTCCACCATTACTGAGTTGGTGCAAATCTCAGAGTCATCCTCAGAGGCCGGTCGCCGTTCGCGCGTATACCGTGCGACCACGACGATATTCGGGACCGTAGAGATCCAGACGACGGAAGACCTGACGGAGACGATCGGGGCGACGAACCTTCGGCTTGTGCATCCGTGGATTCAACCTCTGCTCGACCAGGAGTTCTTGCTTCACGACGCTCTCGTTCTCGACGAGACGACACGCGCATTACGGCTGGCGGCTCGTCTGAGACAGCCGTTTGGCGCACTGCTGTTCGCGCCGCTCTCGCGCGTAGAGCATAGACGGATCGCGGCGGACGGTTGGATCATGGCCCGAATCAGCGAGGAGGCGTCGTTGGACGATGTGATCAACTCTATTTCTTCGATCGAGATACGGTAGTTTTGTGCGACGATTAGCACAGATTCGGTGGCAAATGCAAATTCCATCTCACATAGCACTACTAGTAGTAGTACCCCCGGTTGCCTGTAAATTTGCGTTGTCCGACCGTATCGGCTTACTCCTTGGGGATCGAGTGCTACATAAGAGCAGCACTATACATGTCGCCACCCCTCTGCATGAAATTCCCCATTGTCTTCTTCATCCAGAGCATCAGATAATGACCATATGGACATCGATTAGATCCGAGTCGCCAATCAACGAGCTGTGCGGAAACCAAGGCGCCGCACCTCTCCGCCACCACCTTGCGGGTCGTTGTCATATATTTGATGACGTATGTAAGTTCAAAGGCCCATGTTGACTTCCGTACAACCCCGAGGCTACTACAAGTTAGTACCAATACATCAATGTTGCGATTAGGTAGAATCACGCGAATTTATAGTACGTATCCACCACGCTCACATCGATGTCCCAGGCAAAAATGAAACGCACCCAGCCGAGCATCATCACGGTAACACAAAGCCCATCGAATCCCGATCGTCCGCCCAAAGCCTCGCATACTCCAAGCACAGTCGATATACGTATACTGGTGCACGGCGTTCACGTCAAAAAAACAAAAAAAAACAAAAAACAACGCCATCGTGAGAATCGACACGCACCTTCCATGTCGATCTGCCGTCCGATTGTCCTCTTCCATTGTTTCCCAGCCAGAGCGATCTGCCGCAGTTGCCCGTCTCTCTCTTTTCTCACCGCCTCCCAAACGGCCGGTTTCCGTACCGTCACGTTCGCGGCGTGCGACGTCGTGGCCGACGGCCCGGAGAAATACGCGTGGATGTTATAAATCTCGGAGTACGACGACGAGATCGGTATGAAATGTAACCTCGAAGACAGCAAGTCGATCGACAAACGTCGGCAAACACAGAACTGAGAAAACACACACACCACGGTTGAATCCAATCCGAATAATATTCCTTGTACACCGTCGACTTGAGCGCGACGCTGCCGGACGCCAAAAAGGCCATGAACCGACCCGAGTAGGACATGCCGTCCAAATCGATCAAGTACTTGTACGACCAGTGTTTGCCCAATGGGACTGGATTCGCAAAACGGTGGTGTTCCCGCAGTTCAGCCGTGCCGCCGGGGTTGTTTCCGACGGCCCTGACGAATGCTACGTCCATGATGTCCTCGTTAACATCTTTGGCAGGAACTATAGTCGAAATGAACTTGTCGGGCGAAAGCGGCGAGGCATGTATGATAGCCAAATTGGCAGCGTTGGTTTCATGAGTCATACGAAGGAATCTGGGCACATCACGACTCGCGTAAGAACCGCATTGCGTTTCGCCGTGGTTTATTAAAGAACATACCTCTGCCGCTGGTACGTCTGCGAATGCCCTGGAGGCGTACTACCCCCACCAGTGGTGGCGCCACGCCAAAAGATCAGATCGCTCTTCTGTTCCCAAGGTACTTCCATATCATCAACATCTTTTGCAGTTTTCGTCACGGGGTCCCACCCATATGTGTAGCTGGGGATCCCTCCAAAGTAGTAATAACTTGGTATTCTGATGTCCGCATACCCGTTTGCCTTCGCAGGCGAAAAGACAGGAAAGAGCGCAGGAACCGTCCGCCAATCGGAAAGAAAATGTCCTTGCGTATAGTGAGCCCATGGCTTCTGGCAGAAATCAACATCTTCGGGCACCCTTTCGGCGAACGGGGAAAGGTTATCGTTATTTGAATCTTCCCATTGTCCTAACAACGGTTCACGTGTGTGAACACGCGGATCGCGATACGAGCTATATAACTGTCTCGCTTCAGAATCAGGAGGGCATGTGTGTCGAAATGCCTCCCATACGCTTCCTTTACCTTTCCAGTCAGGGGTAAAACCATCCAAAATGTTTGTTATGGTTGCTGCGTGAACCACCTCATAAACAAATAAAAATAGAATCCAACCAGCACGCACCGGATGAGCCTTGCTGCGTTGGAGGAGAATGCACGTGCTCCCATGGGACCAAAATACGGCCTTCTGCAATGGCATTGATCGGAAAATCCATGTTTGGCAGCTAGAATCAGAGTCAGAATCCGATTGGCTCCAAAAGTTATTGATCTGCCTTGTGTTGAAACCTTTCCAGCAACTTGCAGAAGCCCCAGGATCGGTGCTCTTTGTCGTCGTACGGTTTCTCAATCTGAACCGTAGACACGCTACCGTTTTCGATGCGTACGAGGTCGACGGAAGGTAGTTGCCCCATCTACCGACCTCATCAGTCGCGAAAACTGCGTTCGATAAGTGGACTCTACCTGATACGCTCTCTGACGCAACTCTCGGCCGCGCAACGCCCAAAACGGGGCAAGGTCCTCGTTGATGACGTCAAACTCATCCATGAGCAAAAAGTTGTGCTCCTTCGCAAACTCCCACCAGTCGCCAAAACCGCGCGGTGGATCCCTTCCATAACGGCGCTTGTACTCCGCAACAGCC
The DNA here is from genome assembly GCA_038090395.1 of Boletales sp. KT-2023a. Lineage (NCBI taxonomy): Eukaryota > Fungi > Basidiomycota > Agaricomycetes > Boletales > Boletales sp. KT-2023a. The sequence continues at coordinate 22,837 of JBBPMP010000287.1, read as the reverse complement.
TCGGGAAGCGTCTTGCTCTGTTTTTCCAAGCGCTGGGTGAAAGCCTCCTTGGCGTTCGCCATGAGCGTCGCGATGGGATGTTCGACGATGATGTTGTGGGGTAAGAATATGCGCCAGCTGGCAGGCCAGACCGTTGACGGAGCACCGTCACGGTTAAGACAGGCTGCAAAGAGACCAGCCATCATGAACACCAAAAACACAAACACCCACACAAACATCATCCACTTGCGTTGATGGATGAAGACAGCCATCTACAGAGACGCAACCGGGTCGATCAAAAACTGCACACCGTGTGTCACGGGGACCTTATTTATACCTGATCGGCCTGGTCCCCCAATGGGCAAAATGCTCCACTCGCCTCGAAGTTCTTGTCAGATGGGTGGTGATGCCCTGGATTTCGTCGCCTGCGCATCAACAACTGCTGATTCGCGCGTTACATCCTATTGGAACACGGCAACGCGTGACATTGCTCCCGAACGGAACATGTGGCATCACTCCCGAACCGGAACGTGTAACACCACCCCCGAACCCAGTATATGTTTTGTAGTTCGTTTTCATTTGGCTTTCTCTCGAGCGATTGGAGAGTAGTCTGCGTCTCTAGCTTCTACACATCCGTGAATGATGATGAGACGGGCTTTTCGCGGAAGGGCTGCACAATCTACCTCCTCGGGGTGTCCGATCTGCGCAAGAGTAGCCCACGTGACGTGGTGAATCCCCAATTTTGGATATGTTTACTATATCGGGCAGTTGACACCAAGCCACCATATGTTGCAACGTTGCGTTTTAGACGGCTGGTCACGAGTCTAGTTGCGCTTGCCAGCAGATCAAGATGCTAATGGATTAAAAGAACGTACGAACAGCTCGGCGATGATCGATTCATATTTTCTTTTCTGTTTCCTAGCCAAGCGCATGTGTTCGTTCGGCTTGCGGTGGCTTCCTGAAATTTGTAACTCGCAAGTAGTTCCATGTCGCCTCGAACATGCCAAGGTCTTTGTTGGGCGCCTGCCTGGGGAGATGGTCCGTGGGATGAGAGCACGCCGCTCAGAGGCAGTCTAGCGTGGGTAGAGATCAGTTGTACTGTTGCTTCCGAGGTTCGGACGGTTTAACACCAGGAGTGTTTGCCACTGTTTGGTTACATTTCGCACCTACAACAACTTGCCAGGTGGAGTGCCCCCCCTCCTGACGATTGTAAACCGCAGCAGCACTGAAACGAACACGGCGAAGCTCTCAACTGGTGTCCAAAAAAGCTAAACATACGAGGAAAGTCTACGTTATCCAATACATCATTATGAATGCGGATCTAGATCGTTCTATACCATTACATGCACGCTGAGAGAACATACCAACTAATACAGCTCAAAGTTCATCGAATCACGATCGTCCGCCCAGAGCCTCGCGTACTCCAAGCAAAGGCGGTAGACGTAAACTGATCATTGCTCAGGTCACTTCCAACGAACGAGGATCGCAAGGGCGACACGCACCTTCCATGTCGATATGTCGTCCCATGGTACGTCTCCACTGTTTGCCGGCCTGTGCGATCCGTTGCAACTGTGCGTCTCTCTCCCGTCTCGCCGTCTCCCATTCTTCCGGATCCCGCACCGTTATATTCGCTGCCTGCAACGTTGACGCGGACGGCCCGGAGAAATAAGCATGGACATTATAGATGTCCGCATATGACGAAGAGATCGGTATGTAATGCAACCTCGAGAACGCGAGTCAACAAACGAACTTCAACAAGCAGAATCGAGACGACATACCATGGTTGTATCATTCCGTCGAAATACTCCTTGTATATCGTCGACTTGAGCACGGCGCTATCTGACGTCAAAAATCCCATGAATCGACCCGAATACGACATGCCGTCCAAGTCGATAAGGTACTTGTATGACCAATGTTTACCCAATGGAACAGACTCTGCGAAACGATGATGTTTGCGCAGTTCAGTTTCGCCGCCAGGATAGCTTCCAACGGCCCTAACAAAGCCTACATCCATAATATCCATGTTAACGTCCCCTGCAGGTACTGTTGTCGAAATGAATTCGTCAGGTTTCTCAGGCGAGGCATGTATGATCGTCAAATTGGCGACAGTGTTTTCATGTGTCATGCGAACGAATCTGAGCAGAGGACCATGTACAGCAGGCTTTCAGATGGATTAAGGAAGAACGTACCTGTGTCGCTGATAGGTTGGAGAGTGCCCTGGAGGCGAACTACCACCACCAGTTGTTGCACCGCGCCAGAAGATCAGATCACTTTTCTCTTCCCAAGGCACCTCCATATCATCGACCTCGTTCACTCTCTGGGCTACAGGATCCCACCCGTAGGTATACTTTTTGGATGATCTGAAATAATAGTGACTTGGCAATCTGATATCCGCATAGCCCTCGGATTTTGCAGGCGAGAACACGGGAAAGAGTACAGGGACAGTTCGCCAGTCAGAAAAGAAATGTCCTTGCGTGTAGTGCGCCCATGTTTGTTGACAGTAATCGATTTTATCGGGGACAGCGTCAGCAAACGCTGCAGTATCATCTGAACTTCGTGAATGTCCCAACAGCGGTTGTTGTTTGCGAATATGTGGGTTGCGATAGGAACTGTATAGTCGTCTTGCTTCAGAGTCCGGAGGACATGTCCGCCGGAAGGATTCCCATACGTTTCCGGTACCTCGCCAATCAGGGGTAAATTCAGACAAAACTTTCGTTACATCCCCTGTAAGGACCAGGATATTAAAAAACCAATAAGTATATGACAAACGCCTACCATCTGTCGTGAGGTTGGGGTAGTTCACATTCTCCCAAGGGACGAGAATGCGACCTTCCGCTTTCGCGTTGATCGGAATATCCATGTCAGGCAACTAGCATCCAGTCCGAGTCAGCGGCGATTCCCGGTCGACACCCCAAGCGACCGGATCTACCTTGTGTTGAAATCTCTCGATCAAATGTATGAATGCGCGTGATCGTGCACCACCCTCGTCGTCTTTGAACGGTTTTTCGATGTCCAACATGTACGCTTCTCCATCCTCGATGCGTACGAGATCGATGGACGGCAACAGTCCGACCTGCCCACGTTTGTCAGCAGCTGTCATCGAGCTGGACAAGGCAAAACGGACCTGATATGCTCTTTGACGTAACTCTTGGCTGCTCAACCCCCAGAACGGGGCAAGGTCCTCGTTGATGGCGTCAAACTCGTCCGGGAGCACATAGTCATTGTCTGTCGCAAAGTCCCACCATTGGTTGAATCCAAGGGGTGGATCCCTTCCGTATCGACGCTTGTACTCCGCCACGGCCTCGGGGAGCGTTTTGCTCTGTTTCGCGACCAGCTGGTTAAACGCCTCGGTAGCGTTTTCCATGAGCGCGGTGATGGGGTGCTTGGTGATGGGACTGTCGGTCTCGACGTACGAGAGCCAGCGCACCGGCCACGGCGACTCGGGCGTTGTTCGGGAGCGTTCATACTGTGCCTCGAAGAGACCTGCGAGTATGAAGAACAAGAGGACGCCTCCGTAAACAAGCCATACAGGCCGCTTGGTGACGATGCCCATCCCTGTGGTTTCGAGGGGGGGGTATCGATTGATCGAGGCGGAAAAGAAAGTTCTGCTGTGGAAAGGCGCCGCCATTTATACTTACCAGCCAGCCAGCCAGCCAGCCAAATTTCTGCGCCAAATCGATGGGCAACTATTCGGGTCTGGCTAAGTTCTATCGGTAGGGTGTGTTGTTACGGAATCAATGATGACGGAATTTCTATAACCGTCTTGATTAAGGGATCGGATAATCTCTCCGATTCTCTATCTCGTACCCTACAAAGGCAAGCACTGGCGGTGGCATATCGCTCGACAGCGACAACTTTCAACGGGTCACTGGCACATCTCCAAAAGTCTACGACGATTCAGATCGTTCTGCTCGTCCGTGCAACCGAACTGTGGCTTATGTGAATATCCAGCTCCGTCTCTCGGCAACCGAAGGTTCGCTTCGGGTCTTATTCATTTCTCGACTGTTCGGTTCAGCCTCTGCAGCAACGTGCACGTTGGCGCGTAACGCCCCCCACAACAAATGATGGCGGCGATTTCATCATGTTGATTCCCACCAGAGCACATAGCATTTTCCAGGTCCAGTTCCTCGGATCTCCAAGCGAAGCGATGCTCCGTCACTTGGGCTCTTGTTCGCCTCTCGACAAGGACATGATATTACCGACCACGCCGACGTTTACCAGAATCGGCACTTGGCGAGCGGTCAAGTGGACGTGTCACGCGCTTCGCTTCGTCTGACAAGCCTTGGTGTTAGGGCACAGGACCGTCCAAGTTCTCGTATGGGCGCTGTCTGCGTTTGGCAACCAGTATCATGAGCAAGCAGGAACGGCACTGCGATGGTCCCATTTGGACTTTATAAGACACGTTTCCATATCGCTTGGAATGATCGGAGTGTCGAACAACACATATCAGGCGCGTGACGGCATGCACGGAGGAGCGTCTTGGGAGGACTTATAAACCGAAAGATAAATGACTCCGTGCTCATCACCACCAGAGCCCCCCAACGTCCACCTAAATTCAGCATCCGCCTTGGCTGCTCTCAGAATTTCATACAGGACCCCCTGGACGTCGCAGGCCAACCCAACCCCCTACAGTACGTAAAAATAAAAATAAAAACCAGTTGTTGTTTGTGAATACAATTCATACCAAGTTGGCACACCACAGATCGAGACTACCAACCCTGAAGGGGTTCGCTCAATCCTTGATAGTGGCGCATACCGGGCTGCGCCTGCCGAACCGTACCGCGTCCACGCCCCGTATTATACCCACCTCAGTCGGACACCCCTCGTGGAAAGCACTTGGCATGCAAGGGGGCCGGTCGTCACGGGTCGAGCCACATCAAGAACGTGATGATCAGAGAGCGCTAACACCGCTCAAAGTGCCTTGATACAAACAGCTAATTTGGAATTGGGGGTAAGTATATATCGCGGTGTCATACAGCATGCGGCATCCTGATAACGGATCCAGGTCCAGGGAAGTCGCTCCAGCAACGGATGAACAACGCATGCACACGGTCTCGGGGAGTGGACGGACGTTCGAGGACGGGTACGATGCGGGGATGATTTCATATCCTTTTTTTCTCGACAGGTAAATGAAACCACTTGCCCAGAAACACCGCAAGCACTCTGGTTATCGGAGTCATCACCATTGGCAAAATCCGAGTCTTCGTTGGGGTAAAGGGGCCGGGAGGCATCATATCGTGCGGCTGCAGGCCCACGTTAGTCCCTCGTCAGTAAACGTTGAACTCTAGGGCCTAGGGTGGTCAGATGAAAAGTACGTATCGAACTGTCCTGTTGCTTATCAAAAATCTCACGTACTACAGTTTTCTCCACACCACTATGTCAAGAAACGAAACACGGCCTGCGTTTCAAGTAAAGTCAAGACCAAGACGCCATACAGAACAACAAGTCCAAGTTTTGAGTATCAGGTTTCAACAACAATATCTGTGCAAAGCCAATTAAACAGGTATGTCACTTTAACTTGCACGTGGAAACGTGCCACAATATCTAAACAACATCCAACGCACAGGTCGTTGGCTCAACTCGAAAAACACGATCTGAAAACCGAGTCCGCGCGTCTCCTTACCAAGAATGGGGGATCGATGATCCACGATGCCCAACAATAATCATAGCACGAAGTTCATCGCATCCCGATCGTCCGCCCAGAGCCGGCCATACTCTAGGCACAGCCGGTACACGTACACTGTGCACCCGTCAACACCTGCCCCATCACAAGACGCAGCACGCACCTTCCATGTCGACCGTGCGTCCAATCGTACGCTTCCACTGTTTTCCGGCTTTCCCGATCAGTCGCAGCGCTGCATCGCGCTCCTTCCTCACCGCCTCCCAGTCGGCCGGGTTTATCACCGCCGTGTCCGCTGCATCCATAACCGACGCAGACGGCCCAGAAAAGTACGCGTGGATGTTGTAAATCTCAGCGTACGACGACGAAACGGGTATATAGTGCAACCTCGACGCACGTCAGCCCAAGCGATGCAACGACCCGCGAAGCTTACCAAGGTTGTATCCAATCCGAAAAATACTCCGTATACATCGTTGACTTGAGCACAGCACTATCCGATGCCAACAACGCCATGAATCGACCCGAGTACGACATGCCATCCAAGTCGATGAGGTACTTGTACGCCCAGTGTTTGCCAAGCGGGACAGAGTCCGCGAAGCGGTGGTATTTGCGCAATTCATCGTCACCACCGTGGTAGCTTCCGACTGTGCCAACAAAAGCCACATCCATGATATCCTGGTTCATGCTTTTAGCGGGAACCGCAGTTGAAACGAATGTGCGTGGGCTCGCAGGCGAGGCATGCATGACCGTCACATTATTAGGGACGCTTTCATGGGTCATACGGAGGAACCTAGACAGTTTCAAAGGCTCATGATGAGCCTGATCGGCAAGTCAAAACAATAAGTACCTATGGCGATGGTAATTTGATGTGAACCCTGGTGGAGTGCTACCTCCTCCCGTAGTAGCGCCGCGCCAAAAAATGATATCCTTCTTTTGTTCCCAGGGCACTTCCATCTTATCAACGACACCTACACTCTGGACCATGGGATTCCATGCGTACGTATACTTGGCACTCGCTCTGGAATAATAGTGACTGGGTATCCTAATGTCTGCGAATCCGTGGCTTTTAGCAGGCGAAAACACGGGAAAGAGCATGGAGACTGTTCGCCAATCGGAGAAAAAGTGCCCTTGTGTGTAGTGGGCCCACGGGTGTTTACAGAAATCATTGATATCAGGGACAGCTTCAATAAACCCATATGGGTCGTCCGACTTTCGTGATGGCGCCCACAGACCAGCTTTTATGTTAATATCTGGACCACGATACGAAGTGTAGAGCTGTCTTGCCGGGGTTTCAGGCGGGCACGTGCGGCGGTAGGCTTCCCATACATTGCCTTCACCCCGCCAGTCGGGGAAAACATTGGTCATCATGGCCGCCATTTCGCCTGCACAGGTCACATGATGAATGGATCAAGAAGAGTGCACACGTGCACAAACCAGAAGTGTCCTGCAACGTGGCATTGGGAAAATGTATGTGCTCCCAAGGGACGAGCACACGTCCCTCCGCTTTTCCATTGATTGGAATATCCATGTCGGGAAGCTAACAGCAAAGGGTTAGCGTCGCTTTTCGAATGTGCGATCGCTTACCATGTGCTGAAACTTTTCGAGCAACGCATGGAAACCAAAGGTACGGTGGCCACGTTCGTCGTCGTCGTACCCTTTGTCGATCTGAACGGTGGAGACATCGCCATTCTGGATGCGCACAATGTCTATAGAAGGCATGTGACCTATCTGCCGTTACGTTAGTCAACATCAATGAAAAAGACGCGTAAATGAGTCCATCGCACCAGTAAGGCTCTTTTTCGGAGCTCCTCTGCGCTGAGTGCCCAAAATGGGGCAAGGTCTTCGGCGATAGCATCAAACTCGTCGACGAACTTGAAGTCGTTTTGAATCGCAAAGGTATACCAGTGGTCAAAGCCACGGGGCGGGTCTCTTCCGTAACGGCGTTTGTACTCCGCGACCGCCTCTGCAAGCGTCCTGCTCTGCTTAGCGAGGCGCTTTGCAAAGGCGTCTTTCGCATTTGCCATAAGTGCGGGAATTGGGTGGTCGCTAACGGCGCCACTGCTCCGGGAAACCCAGAGCCACCCGGGTGACCCTGAGGCATGAAATAAATTGAATGAGTGGTCATGGTGTGCGTAAAGGCCCGCGAGCATAAAGAGCAGGAATGTGCCAATAATGAGCGTGCATGCTGGGCGGTGGTCTGCGGCCCGCATAGAGTTGTAAGAACAAGGTGGTGGTTGCTAGTGAAGGAACAGAAAGGCTAGGTCACCGAAAAAGGCAGGTTTTAAGGTTGCCTAGTTGGCGTCGCTCAAGCCTCTACTGCCATGTCCACCTCCTACGCCCGTCCGTCCCCGCAGCCTGGTTCGTCGCCACGTAGGCCTTTCTGCATCGCTGAGCTCGCGGATCGTGCGACACACAACTTGTGGGATCCCTCAAAGGGGCTCAAACAATGGCTCAAGGCTGCCGATGGCTTCCGCAAGACTGGCAGAGCGTACTACGACACGGACGACCTCGAGGCCGCCTTCGTCGAATTTGCCAAAGCGGCGACCATCATCCTCGAGAAACTACCCTCTCACAAGGAATATCTCACGCTCCTCACGGCGACCCAACGTCACAACCTCGGCCTCGTGAGTCCGCAGTATTTCCCATCTCGCTCTATTTTTGCACGCCCGTCTTGCGCTGATGATGCGGGCTGCGGGGTCGAATGGCGCGTTGCATCGTCGGATCCTGAGCTGGCGCTACTCTCCGGCGTGGACGGAGCGCTGACGTGTTGCGTCACAGAACGGTCAAGACATCCTCGTCCATCTCGGCGATATAAAGCCCGTCCTCGTCGACCGCTACGAACGTTGGGCGGTCCGACACCCCGAAGAAGCAGCCGCGGTCAGTGCGGCGCTGGACGCTGGTGTGAGAATGCAAGTCGATTCCAGACCCGATCGGTATCCGGACCATGATGAATCAGGTTGGCAGGCTCATGAGGCGGCACGACGAGAGACGCAGCTGAAACGGGAAGAAGGAAAGAGAGAGGAGGCGAGACGAACGAGCGACACACTCTACCAGACGGTCGAGCAGAAAACCGCTGGCCGACGTCGTCCGCAGATCGACACCGCATCGGGCAGAAAGAAAGAGGACGCGTTGTCGGCTGCGAGACGAGCTGCAAATCTATCACGAGAAACGTCCCTCATCAGGCGGGATAGGTCGGAGAGATCCGGCTCGGAACCCGTCACCCCCGTCAGTGGGGAAGAACAGGAGCGACGGCGAGAGCGCGAACGCGAGACATATGACACCCGGTATTTCCAGGAAGAATCCAGGCGACGTGAAGAAGAGGACACGGTTAGAAGACGGAATAAAGAACAAGAGGGTATTCTGAGACGTCAGCAGGAAGCAGAGGCTGCGTCTCGCGCAGCTCGCCGCAGTGTCCTTCCTTCACCTTCATATGCACCGGCCTCTTCGACTTATCAACCTCCTCAGCCTTCACCAAGAGAACCCGTCTATGAGGACATTCTTCCACCTTCCATGCCACTAGAAAGTCCGACAAGGTTAGCATCCTCTCGACTTCTATCTTCATATCCGTCCTCATCCCAGCGTTACAACAGGCATCAGACACCTGTGAAAGGGTACGTAGGCTGTCCATGACAGGGGTTACACGCCACCAACCCTCTTTTTTTCTTGGTTCTAGTCCTTTATACCCGATACCAATCACAACTACGTCACCACCAGACGGGCACGTTCGATACCCGCAACTTATGTCCCAGCATCAACTCTCACAAGGTTACACCCCCTCCTTGCAATCCATGTTCAGTTATCCCACCCTCAAACCTTCCGAAGTAGGACCTTCTTCTCTCTTGTTCATACCGGACGCTTCCAAGACGTCCAGCCACCTTTACCCCGCCGATACGCTCCCACGACCGTCCGTACCCGTCCACCCACCACCGATTGGCACGCAACACGCCAACACCTATGCGACCCTCTCTCGAACGCACGGTCCCCCACCGCCCCCCGCCCCACCGCTGCACGCCGACGTCGAACGCTACCGCACCGCCTCGCAAGAATCCGCGCGCATCACCCGCGAACGCGCGAACGATGACAGCGTCCCTGAACTCAAGACCGTCTCCCTCCCGCGCGACTGTCTCCCCCGATTCCTCTCGATCGCCGCGCTCAACACGTCACGGAACCGGGAAACGTGCGGGTTGTTGTTGGGCAAGGATCAGAAAGGCAAGTACGTCGTGACGACGCTCTTGATTCCGAGACAGCATTCGACGAGCGACACGTGCACGATGGACGAGGAGGAGTTGGTGATGCAATTTACGGAGGAACGGTCGTTGATCACGCTCGGTTGGGTGCGTAGCGTAGCATTATGTGACCGTTGCGCGGTACATACTGACGTACGCTAGATCCACACCCACCCGTCGCAGTCATGTGAGCATCTTGAGAACGTTGTTTGGGCGCGTGCCTGATGGGATATATAGGTTTCATGTCCTCGGTCGACTTGCACACCCACTCGGGTTTCCAGCGGATGCTGCCCGAATCGTTTGCCGTCGTCTGTGCGCCCAAATCGACGCCCAAGTAGGTCTCTATCGTCCATCGTCGTGCGCGCGTTGACCTGGCCCAGCTTTGGCATCTTTCGGCTGACGGATCCACCGGGTCTACAAACGATTTTGAATTGCCATGCCAAGGAAGCGTTTCATCCGCACGCCGATCTACCTATTTATACCGTACGTGTCCTGTGTGTGTGCATGTTGTGTATTCCGTGCCACACTCAATGTCGTTCTAGGATGCGGACAAGGGCCACGTACAGATGAAGGACTTGGCGCTCGAGATTGTGGATCTACGGTGATGGGGCCGCGCCCGGGTTTATCTCTTTATCTCTTTTACTCTTTTCTTCCATCCATACGACACATTCTTGACACGTTCTTGTTCACGCCCGCAACGGTCGTAATATTGTATTTCTGGTTGCGCGATGCAGTTCGGGCGGAATCGTCAAGGACGAGGGTGTGCCATTAGACACGTACATCGTCACTTGCGCCGCTTCAGAAGTGCTGTTTTTACACTCCTTGCAGGGTGCTTAGTTGGGAGGCAGGCTGCGTTTTTGCGATCTGCGACGGCCAGGGGCCTCGATCTCATTCTACGGTGTTGTGAACGAGAAACACCGCCCGAGCGGATACCACGCAGGACGCACAACGTCCAGCCCGTCTTAGGTTAGGCATGATCGGAGACGCGTACCGACGTCCACACGATGCTTGTCGTTGATCGTCCGGATGGTATCGTGTACGGTGTACCCGTGCGCAAAAAGAACTCGGGGGAGGGGGGGAGCGGAACGACCCATGTGGTGATCCTGATCATGATCCTGATCACGACGACGCGTGTGCGCGCGCGCGTTGTAAGTTCCGAATGATCTCAGTGTGTGTGGACGGAAAAAAAGTGTATTGGGCCCGAACACCAAGCAGGGGGGATGGGATCCCGAACGTACACATCGAATGTGGAATGACAGGAACGGGGGTCCACTTGATCGTGTTCCGAGGGAGGCTCCGTACCGGGATGGAATGCTCTCCGTGCGTGCGTCCGATAGCGCACACGTCCGCCCCACAGCGAGCGCGGTCCACGGCGACGCACCATGCTAGTACTTAGTTGGCGCACGCACGGTGATCGTTGCGTTCGATGGAACACTCGCACCTCGTGCCGTCCGAGATCGCGTGCCGGGACCACGCTGGACAGCGACCCAGATCCCGGGTGAGCCTCGGCTGACGATGATAACCTTTTTTGTTGCTGATGTCGAGTTCTCGACCCCTTGTCCGCACGCCACTCTGGCCGTCTCGCTCGCACGCGATGGGACAGGACGTGGCCTGGATCGGGATCATCATCCATCACGCGCGGGGGGGTGCGGAGAGTGGTAACGGCGACGGTGGGGAGGTTGCGCCGTCGTGCACGCGTGTTTGTCGTTCTTTTTTTTTTTTCTTTTTTGCCAAACTACTGGCACCGTTCGAGCATGACGCATCCCGTTCGCTCCGGTCGCCGACCTGGGCGATGGGCCAACGTGCGACGGCTCGACGGGGATAGATTATGGATTATCGCAGATCCGACGTCGCGACGAGACCGGAGACCGTTTCCATGGCCTCCTGTTCCCCCCCTCCCCCCTCCCTTTCCTCCCCACGGACGCTGTTCGATGGCGCGCGTGTCGAGGCGTCGAACGACCGATCCTGTTTCGATCCTTCGATTGGACGGTCGGTCACTGAACCAGCAACGTGTCCGAGTTGCGCCCCGCGCCCTTGTGTTTGCGCTCCGAATTGGGAGAGTGTGTGTCCTGCAACAACAACGACACGAGGCGCCTCTTATTGCTGCGCTTCCCAATCATCATCTCCTTTTTCGTGGGATGGGTGCCGCGACGGTAGTAGTCCCCCCCCTCTGCCCGGGAAATCCCGGGGGGATCGAGATCGAGATCGAAGATCGCGACGGTGCGACATGGGCATCCGCACACATGCGTGCGATGATACGGGTCACACCGCTTGCTTGCACTTTTGCGATGGCGGCTGCGCATGGTTTCAGTCTCAGTCATCTCGTATCGCACAGGAGAGAGAGAGAGAGAGAGGGAAGAAAAAGGTCCGCCTGTGCAGTGCAGGACCAATTCCAGAACGCAACGGATGGGAAGCGATAAGATTCGGATCTGTCAGGGAGGGAGGGCCGTACTGGAGGCTTTTTTTTTTCTTAATGGGATCATAAAACTCGCTGGCATTTCGGGGTCAAGGGTATGATACCCCCTGTGCACGTCCGAAAATATAAACTATCAGCCCGCGTGTGACTTTTTACAGAATCAGAGGCGCGTTCGTCCTCGAACGACGACTTGAAATGCGTTCCAAAAGACTCGTTTGTTTGTCAACGACCCCGGAACCAAACAAACGCCGCGTGGGGGAGGAGGGGTGGACATAAAATGAAACGACAGAAGTGAACGAACGCTTCCCACGCACGCTGATCATGGCGTATTACTCACTGTAGCACCTTCGTTGTTACCCACGTCCATACTCCGAAATGGGCAGAAGCCGGGGAAGGGAAGGCCAAGGAAAAGAAGGGAGGGTGGCACTGGGGCTCATTGGTTCAATGAACCACCAGCCCAAGAATCCATCCATCTTGGCAACCCCACAGCCTGCCTACTGGTGCTGTCGATTCGCCGTAGGCAGTGAATGGGTCGTGTTCATGGCACTGCGGGTTCGAGATGCCACCGCCTTCAAGTTGCACGACTCGGGCGTAACATGACACCATATCCTTTTTCTGACCTGACCGCTGTTCTTTTCAGCGGTCCGTCTCTTCCGTCCCGCACGCATGTCAAGCCATGCCATATGCCATGTATACCTAAAGCAAAAGCTTGTTTCGTGTGCGGTACTGGATCCGCTTGTCAGGCGTCCGCGGAATCCCGTCTACAAATTTGATCCTATGGCTACGGCATCTGACATGCATTATTGTACGCTCGCCCAAGACAACGCAGTACGGAGCACGCCGTGGGCGACTTGAACAACAAACGGGACCCACAGTGTAGCTAGGATCGCAAGGTCGTCTATTGTTGCGCTTGTTCTCTCGTCGTGTACGTAACTAGGGTACCACGCCGAATCCGCGTTGCCTTGTCTTGACAAGGCGGTATTAGCCAACCGCAGGCGCTTCTAGCCCCAGCCGGCACCAAGGGGCTCGTACATATAATCTATTTCCCGACTCCAACCCCTGAGTCATCCTTTTCGCGAATTCCCTCTCACAGCGTGTCCAATCTTGATCCACGCTATCTTCATTCCATATTTCAACGCCCTTCCAGAGGAAGAGCGCGGAACCTGGTCATCAACACGTTGCATTGGCCGTGACAGGCAACCTGCTATTGCCTTTTCTTCCACCAGCCAACTTGGGCAAGTGGTCATATACAGCCACCGCGTCAGAGGTAAAATACCACCCTCGCTCGCTATCCACCTTCCTCCATAGTCTGTTTCCGTTTTGCCATGTACCCACTATCCGTCCTCTCTTCACCCGCATTGTCCTCTGCCAGCCGTCTCTCCGATGGGAGCAGTAGACACTCTGATCAAGGTCACCACCGGTCGAAAAGTCAAACCGATTTCGAGATCGAACGGCCCACCAAGAGTGCCACCAACGTCCCCAAACGACCGTCCTCGCGCAGGCTCAAGTCGGATTACGCAGCCGAACACGCCCTCCGTGCGAGCGTATCGCGCTTGCTCGCCGCCAAAGCACGTCCCTTTACTGCATCCGGCCGCATCCCCCTAGACCCCTCCGCGCTCGTCCTCTTCTTCCGCTCAAAGGTGCGTCTCGTCCACACGATGCCACATCCCACTCACGGGCACACGACAGAGTGGCATCACCCATTCGCTTGATTTTCCAATCGATGTCGACTACGACACGCCCCCGGCGCTGGACGTCTTGATCGCGGCGTGTCGACCACACCAGACGGCGGGCATCAACGTGTTCCCCGATCGGGACTCCCTCTTCTACCCACCCAGCCTTCCGCTCACTGCCACGCTCGAGATCGCGAACCACCCCATCCTGGACGCGGTCCGCAACGCGCTGTTTCCCAACCTTCCTGTCGGCCACTACCTCATCACGGTACGGGATCGACTCGAGGTGATGGGCAAGGGGTGCCGCATGTCGCCGCAACCACGCACGCTGCGCAACGACGGGCGAGTGGCCACGATCGTCGTCACGCTCCCCGTGCAACATCGCGGTGGGGTGCTGACGGTGCGGGATGGCGAGGGCAACGAAGACAAGTTCTTTGGTGGGGGTCAGCCCGAGCAGGTCGAATGGGCTGCGTTCCTCGCCGAGTGCGAGTATGAGGTGGACACGGTGCAGCAGGGGTGCCGGATGAGCATGTCGTTTGCGGTGCACCTCAAGACGTACGGCCCCTCCGTGGACCCGTTGATCACGCCGAGCGACCACTTTTTGGATCTGCTCTCGCCCGTGTTGAGCCTGTCGAGGGGGCGAAAGGTGGCGTTTTACCTCACACAAGAGTATGGCGTGAATCCAGCCGATACGATAGCCGAGTCGTTGGTACCGCATGTGCGTCCTGTTCTGGAGTTTATTGGTTACCATAAAGTAAACATGCTGACGGTCTTTTACGCACAGTTGAAAGGGAGCGATTCGCTCCTGTACCACGCGCTCAAGGTGTACAAGCTCGCGCCGGAGCTGCACTGGGCGGCAGGGGGTTACATCTGGCCCATCGACCGCACGGTGGAATGCGGGAGCGACCCCCTCCCGGACTCGCCCAGCGCCCTGATGGGCATGGGGTTTTCCGCGCCGTACAGCTCGCCGTCAAAACGGCCTGTACCGATGCCGGTACGACCGATGAGCTACTACGGGGACCCTGCGGAGGACGAGGAGCTGGATATGCGGACCGAAGGGGACATGATCCGACTGCGGGTGGAAGAGTCGGGGGCGATCGCGTTGGCGGACGCGGAGATCGCGATCTTGTCGGATTGGGCGCCAGGGCTGATGACCAAGGAGCGGGTGTATTTCGCGTCCGGGGGCGAGTTGGAAAAGTTGATCGTGAACGTGTTGATGGTCACGTTCGTGCCCTAGTAGTTATTTGCATAGTCATATTACGAGCTATTAATCCAAAAAAGATGGTGAAAAAATGCGAGAGGAAAAAAAAAAGAGAGAGACGATACCGTGGACAGTCTTTTCGTCTCCGATTCAATCCTCGTGGGTGCCTTGGAGACTTGGAGTTCGGAACTGGTTGACGATCGGGATGGAGTTGCTGCCAATTTACACCCGGCGGCCATCCAGTGGCCATGGCGTTGGTTTAACATCGTCCTCTGGAATTCAACATATCAGTCGCGCAACATTTCAAAAGTATAACGTGTCGTAGCGACGCGGACACAAGGGAAGTTTGCCTGGCATTCGACCGTGACTGGAGGCACGGGGGACCAGCTAATGGCTTAGTTGGTTCTGACCTTGGCAGATCCGGTTGGTTCTCAGAGTCGCACTAGCGAGGGGGATTTGGTGGAGAGTGGCTATGCTGAGTCTCACAGCGCTCACGTGAAACCGGGGCTCTTCACGTGATGACGTGTCTAGCCGTGTGACCCCCAGCTATAGACTTGTCAGTTGCCCTTTGCCGTTGACTGCAACTCAGAAAAAAAAAGACTAAAACGAGGGGCAGGGCGTGATACGCCAAGACGTCACCGAGGGTGCGTTCCTTGGCGCGTCATTCAGATTCCAGACTTACCGCTTGGGTCACGTCTGGCTGTCCGGTTGCCAGCTTCGAGATCTGCGCTTCATGGAACGTCAGTTTCGGGAGAGCTCCGGGGGGCAATGACGTGTGACGTGATCCTCGTTTCATTGTCTTTACCCGAAGGCGCCCCGTGATGAAGCGGTTAGGCGTGCTGGGCTGCGAGATCCGGCCCAGGCGCAATCCAGTGGGCACGTTTTTTTCTTTTTTTTATATCATCATTACTGCGGAGCGCTTGGGATGTCGGGAACAATGAACTTGCATGCTAAGCACAGGCTTGCCAAGGGGCATGTTCAAGAAATTTCCGTTCTTTTGTCATGAGCATTGAGGTGCGCTTTGACGCCTCAACGCGTGCCTGGCGTTCAAAATTTGACAGCATCAGTCATCCCGGCGGGTCGCAAGGTTTGATCTCTGACGCCCACGCCCCTCGTTGTGCAGTCGCATTTTTTCCAGAACAGGGTTGGGTTTGTTTCGTCATGATGTGGCGCCTCACCTCGAACTTTGCAGCAAGGTTTCGATGGTTCCTCGGGCCGCGCTAGTAGCGCTGAGGAGAACGCCGGACGTTCACCATTGCCGATCTTGGCTTGCTCACTGACCTAGCATCATGTTCGTCTTTGCACCTCTTTTGCCCGGTCGTAGCGGACCGTCGGTCGGACACCTGCAACGTTCGATGCCTTTGCCGACTCGGCTATTCGATCGATTCCATATCATACATAGCGCTCGAACAGGACGTGGTTCCGATCTCGCATCTCCGACGAAAGGCGTCAATCAACAGCGCTGGCAGTCAAGGCCGCACAACATCCTTGCGCAACGCTTAATTTCGAGGAATGATCCACAGCACATGATGGGTCCGTCGCCAGCGCTGCCAATGCCACTAGCACACGCGGTAGCCACCGATCGACACTGCACGTTCCTGTTGGACCCTGTTCGATGACGCGTTTACAGGAGACAGCGTCTCTTCGTTTTGATCCCGGGCGTGACAGTCGCGCGCTAGTTTCAAGGTCACCCTCTCCCATTTTGGTCGCAGAACGTGTTGCGTGTCACTGACGTTCCCCATCACCATCAGGATCAAGCCGAGCGGGGTGAGGCCTTGAGGCACGGCAGTGCGTTCCTGACATCGCCCGCACCTTTTTTTTTCACACAGGAGATCAGCCCATCTCTTGTGTCTTGTTTCTGTCCTCTCTACGAGTCGCATTTGGTGACGTTGTCCATGTTGTCGGTGGATGGGATCAAATCTGCTGGAAAGGGATAGAAGGAGAGGACTCGGTGGTCGTGTCGTTCGGTACCGTCTAATCTCGATACGACACAAAGAGGGGACATGGATGAGGGCTTGACTGTCTCGGAGGTGACGTGAACGACATCGTCGGTTTTTTCGGTCGTGTCAATCTGTGATCGATCCGCCTAAAGACAAGGCTTCGGGACGGACGATCGACGCAACCCTCGTGGTGTTTGCCGGTGAGCCCTTCAAGTTGCTGTGCCGACATCAGTGAACGATCCCTAGATCCACTGGCAATCGAATCATGAATCTGGACAGTCTATATCACACAATAAAGTACACATCCCTGCATGACGGGCTACTTTGATTGTTCCCCGCCCAATACACGGCAAGCAAGTTCATCTCTCTCGGTCTCTTGAAACCATCATGCCGCTGCCAGCTCGAGGAATGCCTTGTCGACATGTGGTCGTGGAGTGATGGAACAAGGGAAACTCCGCAGGTAGCTAAATCACCAAAGCGGATCAGGTTGAACGACACCGATCGACGGCAAACGGATCCGGCTCACCATACTATCCCGTCCACATACACAATCAGATTCGAACCGGATCTCGTGTCCGTCTGAGTCCTTGGCAGGATTGAAGTCAAGCACTGCGAGCATCGTCGCCATCGCGATCCACATGGACGCATACGCGTTGTATCGGGCTGCAGATCATCAGCCATACATACGACCGGGGGCTGTATGCACCTGAATTACCTGGACAGATTCGTCTCCCAAATCCGGACGTAAGGTCGGGCGTGTCGTCCGTCATCCGGCCCTCCGTATCTATACGTTCCAGGAAGTACGTCTCAGGATCGGGGTATCGAGTTTCGTCGCGCGACATGGCCCTGGGAAATGTTCGCATTTCTGTCCAGAGACGTGAACTCGGTCATGTACCAGACGTTTCCAATCACCGTCGCGCCTATCAAACAAACGTCATCATCGCAGATCGCGCCGATATGGGCGAAAGACCTTGAAGTACTAGGCAACCAATTCTCTGTGGGGAAGGTTACTTGAATCAGTATACAGCGCACCGGGAGGAACTCCACGCATGGCCATTGGGGAAGCTTTCAAACACTGCCGTCGCTGGTTTCTCCTGTGCGACCGTCAAATCCCAGCTAATCCATAACTCACGGACCACCGTGCTGAGCTGTTTGACGCGCGATCAAGGCAACCTTGGATGTTCAGAGCATGAATCATATATGGTGCGTGTGATTGTGAGTCCATGGTCCTGTGTTTATTTCGGCATTGACGTGGTGCAGACAACAGGTAGACTTGGCTGTCATGGGCCACAAGTCGCGAAGAGATCAAACCCAGACCCTGCTCGGGTCGGCGGCGAAGAACGGCATGAGATTCATCCGTTTTAGATCGTCTGGCGGCGGCGTTGGGTGTTGGAATATTCTATATATGGTAATTGTGCTTACTTAAGCGATAGTTACATCGCACTGTAGTTACCTTAGTTCCTACTCAGTGACTTACTGAGTATTCTATAGGTACAGTACTATATCTCCAATATAGTGACTTACTGAGTATTCTATAGGTTATGAGCCCTGGCTCTCAGTAATCCAAGGTCACTCACTCCGACTTTCGACAATGCCTTATCTCGTTGAAGATGAATTTTCCATTCTCGGAGTCCCAGATCTCAAGTCGGACGGTAGCAATTGGTTTCGGTATAGCGATTCTCTAATTACCATCGCGAAGTCGCAAGGACTAGGATGCGTACTTAATTGGACGACGAGCGCACAGCCGTGCTGCGCACCAACAGACTGGAGCGCGCGCAATGCCAAAGCGAAGCAGCTGCTCACTGCTACGCTACCGAAAACCCTTCTCGCACAGGTTCAGCACCTCAAAACAGCTCAAGAGATATTCTCGCAGCTGGAGAATTTATTCGGCGAATCACCTATGACTACGCTACGACAAACGGTCGAAAACCAGACCAACGCGGCACCTCTAGCAGCTGCACGCGAACTCCAAGAGTTCACCGGTACCTGTCGCAAATGCGGAGAACGCGGCCACAAGGCATGCGAATGCAAACGCGCCAAGCCCGCGAGGCTACAGAGCGCACCGCAACTCCTGCAAGACACGCCGCTCGGCAGACGAGCTGGCAAGACGGCTGACCACCGTGTCGAAGAGCGCGCGGCCACGGATGTCCACCGCGCAGCCACAGTCGCACCCCATCCGGCCAGTCAGCAGGTCCACGAAGCGGCCACTGACGTCGCAAACCCGAATGCGAAGAGCGCCGAGCCTACAAGGCCAGCGGGCGTTCCGCACAACCCACACGACGAGCCGCTCGATGACCGAGCCGGCGCGAACGTCGAACAGGTCGCCACAGCGGAGCTGGAGATGTCGACCGGGTTGGAGAAGGTAGCGAGGGCCGATGAAGTCAAACTGGAGGTGGTGGAACCCACGGATATCGATAGCGACGAAGCACATCGACCCAACATCGCAGCGGCGGAACACGCACACCCAGCAGAGGGCAGCGCAGCGGTTGAGGCCAAAGCCTCCCACTCGCCAGAAGACCCTGCGGGAACGCCAGGTGACGACGAGCGTCAGCTAGACGCACCCACGGAGCCGCCTGACGCAGCAGATAGCGCGAGGGCAGGCGAGGGTGCCGAGCGAGTCGTACCGGACGCAGCGCCAGTACCGGAGGCCCCAGAGATGTTGAGAGAGGGCGACGGGCAAGCGGATGAGGACGGCGGCGACGAACGTCAGCCAGCGAAACGTACCGAGCCGCTAGACGCAGCAGAGGAAGCGCACGGGCATGAGAGACCAGCGCGTGCCGAGACGAGTCCACCCACGGACGTCCAGGTCGAGCCAGGCGGCGAGACCAGCGATGCCGAAGTCAAACGAGACGGAAGTGTCGCACACGGACGCGCAGACACAGCGGTCGAGGGAAAGGTCTTCGGAGCGCCCCCAGACATTGAGTTTGAGGGGGAGCGAGCAAGCGCGTGCGCGCGTGAGCTACCCAGAACAGCAGACGAAGAAGACCGTCAGCACACCTCGAAGGACCTCAAGGACTCACCTCAAGCACCACCTGACCCACCTGCACCGCCAGACACACCTGCAGCGCGATCGATCGAACCCCAGAGCGTTCAGCTCGAGGGGGAGTGGAATGGAATGACAAGCTTCGAAGTCGCACTTGCAAGCGACAAGCCGAACGCATCGGGAGCGTCGAACGCCGATGGAGACCCGCGCAACCGACCTAAGGAGCCGCAAATCCCATCAGGACACGAGCGCGTACGCTCGGAACTCGAAATGGCCGCCGGGTACTCACCTAGCACGGCCCCAGTCGGATGGAGCGAGACAGCCGTTGGAGCGGCGACGCCGGTAGCGGTGCAGGACGATGAAGACACGAGGAATCGACCTAAGACAGTCGAGACTGCGTCAGTAGCCGCACACGCACGGTCAGGACGTGCCGATGAAACGGACTCACCGGACGGCTACCCCAGTCCCCCAGATGACCCAGAACGACAGACAAACGACCGCATCGACGGAACGAACGCGTCGTGTCGAGCCAGTCTGTCAGGTAGTCGTTGGGGCGAGCAGATCGAGCCGGGAGTCGTTGAAGACGATGGAGCGCATCAAGTCGAGCGCGAACGCGTTGATACGCACGGTAGATGGAGTGCTGAGGCCAGCGCAACGAGCGGCGCACACCGCGACTCGACACGAGTCGAAACGGCACAGCTAGCTAACAGCGCAGTCAGTCAGAACGAACGGTACAAACGCAAGGCAGACTACGTACCCGGGTCGTCACCGCCGCCTCCAACCATTCCGGATCCGCTATCAGTCGAGACGCGCGAGTACGGCGACTCGATGAGCGCGACAAAATCGCCACCTAAGCGGAAAGTCAGTCAAGACAGGCGATACGCGAATAACAACGCAACGGACGTACCTGATGCGTTCACCCCACTCGGACAGCACTCCAGGCGACCTATACGGCCCGCCAACCCGCCGCGTCGTCGTGGCAGACTCAAGTCGCAACCCATTCGACATGTCAGCTACATGCAGACGAGCGCAAACGCTCACCTTATCACACGGCCCCATCGCATCCGTATCGGACGACCTAGAGGTCACGGACACAGTCCACATGTCACCTAGACGATACAAAAGTATTATACAGGATTACTCACCTGTGCATATAGATGCTACAGCCCGAGGATCAGCGAGCGCGCACATCAGACGAAGGCAACGCTAGCCGAGTCGCAACTACCATATATGGAAACCGCGCGAGCGCAGTGCGACGCAACCTACACGGACTTCCTTGGACACCACATACATATCATTTAATAGGTATTCATTCTTTTCACACATTCTTTGCTACCTTTCTTCTAGGCAAGCATTTTTACCTTTTAGCTTATGCTTGAGGGGGAGTGTTGGAATATTCTATATATGGTAATTGTGCTTACTTAAGCGATAGTTACATCGCACTGTAGTTACCTTAGTTCCTACTCAGTGACTTACTGAGTATTCTATAGGTACAGTACTATATCTCCAATATAGTGACTTACTGAGTATTCTATAATGTGTATTCACTGCATTAGTCTAATGTTTTCCTAGTAACAAAGTATCATTGTCCAATGTCGCTCTTGCTCATCAAGAAGGCCCACATGAAGAGCCTTCAAAGCCATTGAGGGCCGATGCTGCTGACGAGGTTGAGATCTTGGAAACCCATGAAATGGAAGATCACTCGCAAGTGCGCAGCGCATTTGTCACTGCTCTCAGTGAGTCGCATTGTTGCTTCCCTGTCGCTGATCTTGATGCATGGCCTGCCTTCACCCTTCGTTCTAGCCAACATTGGATGTTGGTGGGCATCACGCAAGCTATTTCCCTGGAAGGGATTGCCTGCAAAATTGGCAGGCAGCGGGGTTGTTTGTTACAACTTCCCTGACTTGGTTCCCTTCCCGGGAGAAGATCACCAGTGCTTGAAGAGTGGCTCGAAGGGGATCGCCGATCTCTCCCTCGCTGATTGCTCAATACTTCTTGCCGCTTTCAACGATACTTCCGACAACCGCCTACACTTTGAACAGGATGCTTCGTGGATTGGTATGTCCCTCTAGCTGCATCTTGGCCTCTTTTCTCATGGCTGGTCCAGCCGACTTGCGTGCAGGTCGTTTGCCTGTCATCATAGGAGCACCGCCCGAATACAACTCACCCCATGTATATGCCAAGAGGATGTTTGTGGACAGGTCATCTGATAGGACTGGTCCACACAGATTGATTGATGCCACTAAGGCTGCCACGCGCATCAAGAAGCACAAATTACCGGCTGCGTCAGCCCATCACACGATCAACCTTGCTGACACTGATGACAACATGCCCGTTAGGGGAGGAAAAGGCAAAGATACAATCAACATCACCTCTTCAGACAATGATAGGAGGAGTCGGACAAGAGAGAAAGGTAAAGGCAAGGAGACGATTAACCTTACCTCTTCAGATGACGATGCAAGGAGCCGGATGAAAGAGAAAGGGAAAGGCAAGGAGATGATTATCATTGACTCAGATGAGACGCAAGTCGCCGCTACAGTGCTCCCTGCAGCCAAGAAGAGGTGCTTGCCTGAGCACAAGGGACGCCCTCGACATGCCAGCAAACCTGTCGCCGACTCGGATGTTGAGCAACGGGTGCAAGATATTAGCTCAGCATCTGGCTCTGAGTTCCTTCCTGAGAAGAGAGGGAAGTGTGAGTGTGGCAATGTCACGAGCGATGCCGATCAAGAGGGCACAGCTTCAGATGACTCCAAGATCTCAGTCTCTGATGAGCTTGAGATGCCAATAGCTCGGAAGCGA